>JAHWFP010249232.1:0-10564 GCA_023313725.1 Lithobius niger
TTGTGGCATGCCACGGGGCAAAAACACACACGAGCTAATGCAAGCTAGTTGTAAACACGATCAGTGGACTTTAGGAATCGTTGCTGGCTTTGGGTTTACACTCCATACAGTTTGACACGGTCGATGAGATTTCTGTTCACCAGACAAACGCCGTTGATGAATTGGGAACAAGAAAAGTTTTGACGGTTAGGTTTACATTGGTTAGGATTGTAAACCATCCGTTACCATCATAGTTTTTTTTTATAGTAGTTGCCAGACAAAACCTGGAATATTTGCCATTTCAAACACCTCAAAAAATTTTTAGTACAATTTCTTCCTTCAACTCATTAACAGATCTGTTATCTAATAGCTGAACAAAAAACGGCTTCGCCGTTTAGAAACAAATATTAGAGCACGTTTCCCCATACTCACAGCCGTGAAGGTACACGAATAAACAAGCGGCTACAGCGACTGCCTAGTCGCACCGGTCTTCTGTGGGTACAGTTCCTCCACTTCCAATGTTGAGGCGCACACCTCCATCATGCACTACAACAGCAATCTGTATTATACTAATCTAAAAGCAGTAGTCATCACAATTGCCGGTTAAAAATGTGTTAGCTTTTAGGCCTTTTTTACATTTTAGGCGTAATTGTCAGCTTTTACGCCTAATTTTAACCAGGAGTTTTAATTTCGTAAGTAGCAGCTAACGGAGATTTGGATTGTATAATAAGCCTATTCATTTTTGCAACACGGTGCACATACAGGCACACTGTTGCAGTGTTACAACGTAACGCACAACGTAGCCTATATAGATCAGTGGTAGTGAGGAAGTGACGAGAGAGATGCTGTTGATGAAGCCAACAGCGACTCGTAGCAACTTGACGTTACCATGGTAACTTGATTTTAGGCCTAATTTTTATTTTTAGGCCTAATTTTAAAAATGCAGTTTTAATTTCGTAAGTAGCAGATATAGGCCTAATGGAGAATTTGGTTCGACGGTAAGCCTATTCATTCGTGCAACAATGCGACGAGACTATTTAAACAAAGTTAAAATCCATTTATTTTTATTTAGTGTTACCTTAGGATTTTAATTCGACGATCAAATGTTATTATTTAATTTAGTTATACGTCGAAGAAGTTTATTAGCTATAAGGAAGTAACGATATTTTAATTTGCCATGTTATTTAACTAACTTCTCACACTGAATCTAACGTTGTAAACAATGGTCGTCAATATCTGGTACCGTTGCGAAGTTAAAAAAAGCAACGGACAGACGGACAAAGTCATTGCAATAGTCTTCTCAACCGGTACGGCTGTACAGAAGACTAAAACGGATTAGAGTTTGCTCGAACACTACGAACTATAATTTGAACTCCAATGCCAGGGAACAAAAGGACTTTTTGATCAATGGTTATGTCAGAAAGAAAGTCTGCTTCGTGTGAGTGGGTACGTGTATTTTGAGTGCATTTATTATGAAACAAGCAGACTCCTAGTTAAGGCAGTTTTTTGCCTGTGTTTGTGTTTGAAGGCCGTTTGAGGTGGTTAGTTCTAGTTCGTTTGAGTAATTACGTATTCATTATGTGTATGCAATTTTATCTTTCAATTTTGTAGCGTTTTGCTGTTTATGGCGTTTATTTTGTGTGTGTTTGTGGGTTTACGTTTTGCGAATTGGAGTTCAGATTAGAGTTCGTTGCCAGTGGCGTACCTACGTTAGGATGGGGCCGGTGGCAAATTAGCTCTTTGGGCCCCCCTCCTTAATATGGCCCACAAAAATCGCACTAGCTGAAAAATTCCTTAAGTTCAAACTTTTTTTTTGTTATAATGAAAATATGGACCACTTTTTCGTACCAGCCAATTGCTCCCAATTTTCATTTTTATTTTGCAAAAAAAAAATTGAATAAAGTTTTGACTTGAGACATTTTCAGCTTATGTGCTTCTTATGGGCCACCATATTTTTTTAATGATACTGGATGGACGGATGGTGAGGCAGGAAATTCATTTTTAAAATACAGTTTATATCAAATTAAATAAATCTAAATAATTTTTGTTTCTTATTGGGGGCCCCCTGAAGCTGTTGGCCGGTGGCCACCCTCGCCACCCTGTAGCTACACCAATGTTCGTTGCGTTCGAGTGAACTCTAATTCGTTTTTATTCGTGTACCTTCACGGCTGTGAGTATGGGGATAGGAGCTGTAATGTTTTTTTTTTTCAAAACGGCGAAGCCTTTTTTTGTTCAGTTAATTTGTTGGTTTTTTTCGCTTCCTTTTTATTGTAATTGCTACGGCCTAGTCTATCATTTGTACAGTATGTACACTGTCCAGTGTCCACCCAATTTTGTTTGCGAAAAAACTGAGCATTAAAAATGCGTATAATTAGGTTCATGTTCCGCCCAAGCTTCGTCCCATGCCTATTATATTATGGCAACGCACTAGCGTGTGTCTAGATGTAGCATCAGTCATCTTGATGGGGCAGTTGGTTTTGCATTGTTGCAGGCAGGTGCAATAGCGTGGCAAACAACCGCGGAAACAATTCAACTGGCTTCCCGAAGCCCGCAATTGGAGAACTAAATAAGTTATTCAGTAGTTTAGGTCGCCCATTTTGAGTAAGGCCTCAAAATTAGAGACATCGCACCCTACGGTTTAAATCTTGAAGATTTAAGCGAACACAAGGACCGTTTCACTTTGGTTAGAGCTGGAAGGGCGACAATGCTAACTCGAATAAGATACGACGACAGTGTTACTTTCCCCATGCCCAAGCATCGTTGCATCTTGTTCTAATGAGTTCTAATCCATCTTGTGCACCTCGTCTCGTTATTGTACCATTGTTACACGTTGCAGCATTGTGACATTTTCGTATTGTTAGCCGCTCCGCCTCCAACGCCGTCTCCTCCGGTCCAGTTTTTGGAAATTCCGGCCCGTGTAAATTTCGTATCTATCTCTGTTCTGCGATGTTATAAAATTATTTTTATAAGTTTGTAATTGTTGTACTGAGGATTTTGGAGTGTTTTTCAAATTCATTGAAATTGTAGTTGACCGTACTATTATTAAATGTACACCACATACGAGCCATGGCTTCGTGGTTTGGTGAAATATGGAAGTACAATAAAAAAAAAACCAAATTGTGCCTATATTTCGCATCAATAAACTTCCAATCAAATTATGTCTGTAATAATTACGTCATGCACTTTGTATTTTAAAGTAAAGCATGTCAAGAGATGCAACATTTATGAAGGTGCATCGTTTCGACCGTCACCAAACAATACACGGTTAAAACATTTTTAATAAAACAAAAAGTAGTAAAAATGTAAATAGTCATAGTATCGAAGCTATAACCAACAGATTGGCGGATGTAATGCCGGTATAGGGAGGGTAAAACCACGGACCAAGGATGAAAAAAGCATGGAATGAAAAGCATAATCTAGATACAAGCTAGTGTGTCGCCGCCCAGTAGATGAGTTTAATTGTTGTCCGAGCTTACTCGTTGTAAATTGTGAAAAGGCGGCTTACTGGCAGGCCGAGTCCTTTAACTGCAACAAGCTTATACAGTTGATTTCAGCCTACTGGTGAAAATTCCCCATGCGGTAGAGTCGTTGGAATCAGGTGTCTTGGGTCCAATAACGAAGAAAACCTCAACATTAACGTGTCCATTATGAAAAAGAAGCGCCCTCAATGAAGTTGATCGTGTGTTATTGGTTGGCTAGCTGAGGAACGAATGGTAAAGCACAGGGTATGATTGCAGGAAAGTAACCGAATACAGTGCACAAATAAAAAAAAACATTGACGGTTTTGGAAGAGTTCACCTTCCGTCATCACTGAGGTTTCCAAAATATAGCTACAAATTAATGGTAAAATACCAAGCCAACTACGTGACCGCACTTTGTACCAAAATTAGGTCTTTCCTCTTTACGTGCAAAGGGAAAGAACTGGGTTTATTTTTCCGCATCCTATTTTGCCACTTTTTAGTGGAGGTGTATTGTGAGGTCTGATGTTTTACTACTATTTTTATGACAGTTTTAATATGCTTTAATTAATATGTGGTTTTGTTGTCATTTATGGATTGAATGACTTGGTATTTACCATGAATTTGTAGCTATATTTTGTTTTTTATTTTGTGCACTATATTCGGCTTACTTTTCTACAAGCTAGCTAAGGACACGGCTCCTATGTTAAGCCTCGTAGGGTATAACGACACATTTAAAGTTCCAAGGGGAAAGTTGGTAAATCTAAAGTTTGGCACACAGGCAAAGCGTCGTACGGGGAAGTGTCTTTTTGAAAACGGAGGTGGGGGGGTTGCAGCTATAGAAACACGTGGCCCTGAAGTGGCACGTAAGTACAAAATCATTGTTGTAACCATAGTTTGTATTGTCATCCAAAAGTAGTTTACAATATGCTATAGTGTTATACGCTTATCGTTTTATACTTAGTTGTCAGAATGTATTGTTGTTGCAAATAAGTGGCTCGTTGAACCCTTTGGCTCGTTGTTTTTTTCGTGCTCTCTAAAAAAAAGTAAAAAGGCTTACCAAGACATTGGGTGTCTTTTATTGCATGAATAGGTGGAAACAAGAGGTTAATCCTATTACCAGCAAACATAGCGCATTGCACTTTTCTTGAATTTTTTTTTCTCCCAGCCAGGAGTGATTGTGGTTAAAGAGATGTAGTTGTTTCAATCGGTTGTCGTCAGTTTCAGCTGCGTGTCCGGGTAATAAGAGTGATAATTTAATGCGGATTGAGCGCCCTAAAATGATTCACAAAAGCCGGTACGTCTGCACTGTGAGGTATAACACACGCCTGCTGAAGAAAGTGTAATGTAGCAGTTTCTGCATCTAGGCCTTGAGCTCTTAATGACATTTTCAACAACTTAACCTATACCTGGGCAACCCATTGCTCGCTGGAAAGAATGGTAAATTTAATATATGACTTACCCCATATTCTCTAAAACTCTGTGGCGAAATTTGGTCCGTTGTCACTAACTAGAATCGCTATGTAACCAAACACAGCGAAAAATTCTTTAAATTTTCATATTATCGCAGCGCTACTTGTGGAGTTCATAGTGTAAACATGAACGTGCATTGATAATTACGAGAAAATGTTTCCCATTAATTGGGCCAGCATTATCAATGTGGTTACAAGACCACGGTTTTTGATAAAAATATAGCCAATAAAAGTGGACATGTAAAACGATGAAACACTATGTCTGTTTCATTGTTTTACATGTGCACTTTTATTGGCTATATTTTTATCAAAAACTCTTCCAGTGCTGGTTTTACTGCAGACCACGGTTTAGCAGGTTATTCCCAAACATGGTTTTCCCTTTAGTATTAGTGATGAAAAAAACACCAAAATAGTGATTAGAAAGTAAAAAAAACAATAAAGTGCACAAGCACACAATTAAAAATGCGACGTAACGAGTCGGATAAGACTCTTTCTCAAGCAATATTTGGCAGGCACTAGGCTAAACGTTAAAAAAAAAAAAACACTATGCAAACCCACAAAGCACAGCCAAAACATACAATTTTAAAAACTAAAAATGAACCTAAGCCAGGATGAAACCTGGCAACAGGGAGCCCACGCATTACTTCCTGCAAATGCAGGTCGTAAGTGCTAGTGGAAGTGACTGCTGGGGTTTGTATGGCAAAGTTCTCTGGCAGGAAAAATTTTTAATTCCGAGTTTAATAAATAAATAAAAACAAATTCGTTGCGGGAGCACCAGGACACACAAAGACAATGAAATCACTGACAGTGAGCCTAGTAGACGTGTACAATCAAAATAAATCTAAACGTGTATCGAGAGCAGGGCAACACAGGGACTACTGCAGGTCGATTTCATGGTGGTTACAAAATTTCATAAAGCACGGCAATTTTTAGGTTGCCATTTGTCAACTGTTGGAAGAACAGGGCGCAACAACACACAAATTCAGAACCAAACTTAAAACCAACATGGTTTGCGTTTCAAGAACCTCGACAGACATTGGTTGTTTAATTTAACACGGAATTTTTCAATGGTGGCAGAGGAGACAGCAGATTCGGGCAGGTAATTCCAAACCTCAACCACACGATGGGAGAAGAAATTTCCGCAACAGTTTATATGTGCAGCTTAAGTGAATGGCCACGTGTCGAGCACACATTATTGTGCTCAAAAACTGGGAGTGCCAGAGGAAGTTTGTCGTCATGGATAATGTTAAAAGTCAAAATCAGATCCGTCGCATCGGAGTTCAAGTACGTTTGTGCAAGCTAGAAATATATTCGGAATGTACTGGGGGGCCATTGAGCTAAGATGGTTTCTTGGTTGGTAAAATTTTTCGTGAAAAAGATTTAGTGTCAGGTCAGGGGTGTGCCCTGTCTTGATCCGGTGTTGCAGAAAAGAGTTGGTTTTATTGTTGTATTTTTAGTTTGATGTATGGGAAGAAATCAAACTTAAAGACATCAGACTCTATTTCGTCATTCCTATGTAGGTTACCTTGCATGAAGGTTCTCCACTCGGAATCTGATAAACCATACTGCAAGTTTTGAGTATGCTCTTTATGATCAACTATTTTTCCTGGCATGGTGAGACATTTTAAGTTGGAGTGGGTGGACGAGACCAAATTAATTCCATATGGAGCTAAGAGTTTTCTAAGGTTTTTTCCTGCCAAGAAAGACAGCTGATCGTAAGGAGCACCTCAAAATTTGCAATAATCTACATTATAAGATCGTTGAACGCAAGACAAGTACGTTGAAGACCGTGAAAACTCAAGTAAGTATCACTCCCCCACACCCGCATTGCAAGTGGACTCTTCCATTCTACTGGCGTGGAAAAGTACAACCAAGGAATTACGTACAGCCCAAAAAAAATTTGGGAGGGAGGGGGTTTATCACCTTTTTTTTTTTTGGGGGGGGGGGGGGGGGGCCGACGAACTTGCTATCATAGCTATTTTTTCCAGTTACGCTTCATCTGCATCCATACAAAATTTCTCGCTTTTCACAGAAAGTGAACAACAATATTCAACTTAATAATAATAATAATATAATATATAATAATAGTTTCCTGTTCATCTCTAGGAACCAGGGTGGATGGGAAGGGCAACATTCATTGCCCCTGATACTCAACCACTTCTCTCTAGCCACCCTACTACATCTGTGGATGACATGTCACTTACACCCTTTTTCCAGTGTACTGGAGGAAGCAAGCGTCTTAGCCCAGGGGACTTTTAGTATGTTTCATACACCATTGGTAGCTACTTATGTACCAACTTTCAGCTTTCTTTGAATTAATTAAATGCATCAAATTCTGTCATAGATGATGGAAAACAATGCACCTTCTTTCCTCCATATGATACCCATTGCGAGGAATGCTGCGAGGTTCTCTTCTCGGAAAGTATTGTTTCTCGTGCTATTAATGCTTTGAAAACAAGTTTCTCATGTGGTCCAGACGGACTTTCGGCCTTTTTATTGAAACAGATTTGTTGTGAAATTAGTTACCCACTTTCTAAACTTTTTACTTGCTCTTTTGAACAAGGGATACTTCCGTCGATCTGGAGCACTGCATTGGTTGTTCCTGTTTTTAAGAAGGGTTCCCCCTCAGACCCATTAAACTACCGACCTATTTCCCTTACTGTTGTGATTTGTAGAGTGATGAAGTCAATTTTAATAGATACAATTATAAATTTTCTTGAGCAAACTTCAATTATTGGTGGAGACCAGTTTGGTTTCCTCCCTGGCAGGTCTGCATCCCAACAATTATTATTGGTACTCAACCGCTGGACATCCGCTTCCGACGTAGGAGCACCCTGCGATACGATATATTTTGACTTTAAGAACGCTTTTGAAATGGTTATCCATCGCAAACTTCTGTTCAAAATAAGTAGCTATGGTATCAGTGGCAAACTTTGGTCTTGGCTCAAAGCTTTTCTCCAAAATCGCACTTAACAGGTGGTAGTTGAAAATATTCGCTCATCAGTGGTTAAGACCATATGTGGCGTCCCACAGGGATCAGTGCTCGGTCCACTCTTATTTGTTCTTTACATTAATGATCTAAATCTTACAAATGGAAATACTCTCGGCTTCAAGTTCGTCGACGATATTAAGATTGGTGCAGAAAACCTGTCCCTCGGCCCATCTGTAGCGTTGGCAAATTTAATTTTGTATGTTAAAACATGGTCTGATACGTGGCAATTACCACTTTCGGTAAATAAATGTCTCTCGTTCCACACTGGAAATTTAAACGGTTGTTATAACTACTCCATTAATAATATAAATCTCCCATCTGTTAAAGAAGTTAAGGAAGAAGGATTTGGGCGTTTGGTTTACTAATGATTTGAAATCGTCTCTACATTGCCAGAAGATCTGTGCACTGGCATTCAAGCGCTTGGCCATTATTAATAAATGCTTTACTTCGGGGAGTTTATCAAAAAAAATTTGGGTATTTGTGCGCCCTATTCCGGAGTATGCATCACCTGTGTGGTCGCCTTGTCTGGCAAAGGATATTGACTTGATTGAATCTGTACAACGTAAATTCACCAAAAAACTATCTGGGCTGCGTGATTTACACATCAGGATAGACTTTCCAGGTGCGGCTCAGACTTACTAGAACTACGTAGGATCAGGTCCGATTTGATTTTAACTTATAAGATATTGCATGGTATTAATCCTGTTGATCTTCCATTCTTTGACGTCGCGCCAAGGACCCATTTCACTAGGAGGCACCAATGGAAACTCGTTATTCAGGGTTCCATTACGGACTGTAGAAACAATTTTTTTTCACTACGCGTCGCCAAAATTTGGAATGTCCTTAGCTCAGAAACCGTATGTGCAAACACCTTATCGGGTTTTACAGATTGCGCCTTAAGGAGCCTCTAAATGTGTTCCTTAAGCGACCAATATAATATTTTAACTTTTTCTTGGATGCTTTTTGTATTATTATTATTATTTTAATTTTTATTATCTTTACTAATATTGACAATTGGTTTTGGCCAAGCTTTATACTACGATTTACATTTATTTTATTATTTTTATTATTTTAAGAAACATTGACATTGATACCCGGCTTTTCCCCTCAGGTTTGGCGATGCCATCGGCGACCATTGTGTCCCTGGTAGGTCTAACCTTGGTGATAAGGCATTCGTGACCCCAACCCAATACCATCTACCCTTCCTATGCAGTCGAGCCATCATCATCGTTTTAAATTTTATACTCTTAAACCTTTGCAATCTAAAAATTTTTAGTTTTTAACATCGGATGGCAGTTAGTGACCACCAGGTCCTTTCCACTTCCGGTTGTGTTTGCAACGAACCTACATTATTATTATTATTATATTATTATTATTATAATCCCATGTTTTAACTAAAAATGACTGGGCTATAACCCGCACGGGGCTGGATCTACTTGAACTGCGTCACATTCGCTTCGACTTGATTCTCACTTACAAAATACTCCGTGGGTTGATTGATGTGAATCTTCCCTTATTCGAACCTGTATTGAACTACGATTACAAAGGGTCATAACTGGAAGCTTGCTTACCAGCCTGTGTGGACTACATGCCGCCTAAGTTCTTTCCTGTAAGAGTTGTAAATATTTGGGATGCCCTTAAGGCAGCAACTGTGGACCCAACCAACGGTGCAGTGATTTTGCCGTATGCTTCAACAGGAGAATTTCAGTAGATTCCTGAAGCGTCAGTATTTGCCATTGTAGTCTGCTATCGATTATGATGGTGTCTTTCCTTTTCTCTTAGTTTGGCTCGGTATCAGCGGATCAACCTCTATGTGGAGAAATTATTATTATTAAAAAAGACGAAGACCACTCGTTAAAAATATCCGTGAAGTCCCTAAAACGAACTTCCTGTGCAAGTGTGATTCGCTCTGGAAGTGATTTCAATTTGGAACTAATCTCCTCCAGATCAATATCTTTTTCATAAGGCAGAAATCAGTAAGATGGTCCAGCAGCTTCGATGAAAGGTCGTGTAGAGCCGGTGTATTATGCCGGATCGTCCTCGCGCCTGTCTGGTGTGTCTGTCAAATGGCTCATCGGTGTACTCTGGAATAGAGATTTAGAAGCACTATGCATCTGGACAGAGTCAAAATATTCGGTTCGTCGTCTATCTTCCTTTGAGCTCGGTTCAGACCCCGCTCACAAATCCTGACGAGTACCAAGCATATACACTGTTTGTCTTTCACAAAAAAATCTTTCCATTTTGCAGGAAAAAAGAGGGAAAACGTAAATAAGCGATCAGAAGAGCCAGGAAAGCAATGAGTTACCAGGCAGGAACTAATTATAAAAAATAATAATAATAATAATAATAATAATAATAATAATTAAAAAAAAAAGTCCGGGCACAGGAATCGAACGCACAAGACGTCGAAAAAAGCAAGATGGCGGCGCCCACACCAGAACGAAAATGCCGTCAACTCACTTCATATGAAAGCGATAGAATCCATCCAAGAACGCACCGCGGCTCCAAGAACACAGCACGAGGCACTCTGGGTCGACCCACAGTTCAGGAATGCTACAGAAAATGAGGACGCCTCGGAGGTAAACAACAACGGTTGTACAAGTTGACAGCCACCCTCCGCTTCAGCAATTTTTAATAGATAATACCGGATTATTACCAAATTC
>JAHWFP010249246.1:0-13766 GCA_023313725.1 Lithobius niger
AAAAAAAAATACGACTTCCGGTGCTAAGCACCACTAAAGTGATGCAACATCACTCTGAACAAAATATTCAAATTAACGATTGCAGACAGAATAAAAATTACCTCTGCATATTCTAAGTTAAAGCGCAGTAAACACCCAGATACTGAAAATAATGTTTATGAGACCAGGTTTACTAGGAACTTGCAGATCAGATTATAATTGGCAGCATGAAAAAAATTATGTATACACGCTGCATAGAAATCATTCGATTTAAAATTAATTGTCAATCACAATTGAGTGTTTCTGAAATTACTAGAATTTCAGAATCTGGGTACACCAATGCTTCGGCTACTTACGTTCAGGAGAGCCGTTGTCACAGCATAGGTCGTAAACAGCTTCTTTGCCATGTAAAAAGCTCTTTTAAAGACAAACAGCCTTACAGACATGTCATTGTATAACATTCACTTTAGTGACGAACACGAGTCACTAGAGCCTCGAAAAAACAATAGGCTCAAGGATTGTGACAACCACTTCCTGTACTATAACACATTTATTGTGAGGAAACGTAATAATTTCTCAAAATCGTGTTTTTTTGGCGGAAACTTAACTAGTAGTTTCGACCTGAACACGATAGTCAAAATGGGTTAACACACATATACAATAACAAGGTTTCCTAAAAGCTACGATAGACGGCTTTCTGTATTGGTCAGTTTGAACTGTCACGTAGTAGTCAGTACTCCTTATGCTGGTATGAAAAAGAAATTTAGAGTCAAATGCAGACACTAACAATAACACTACCAAAACGTGGAGTATGTGATATTAAAATTAACAATAAGTACGCAATGGGCACACAGTCATATTTTTTTCATTGGGAATAGCAGTAAATGACACTTGAATGAAGGGTTAAGCGAATGCGACTTAATGGGGTAACAAAACAGGAATCTTGTCCTCTCCCTTATCATAATGCTTATTTGTTACCATGTAACATGAATGTTTAACATATGTATTTAAAATACATGTTAGAACTGACTTTGATAACTTGATCGCCAGTTTGAATCCCAGCACGGGACCAAACATATGATATTGTATACGGAAACGTACAAGTTTCTGGGCGACTCATGAATGTAGCATGCATATGATATTATATTTTATTTGAAGTATGGAGACTGTGTATTCCGATGAAATCTTGTTGCCATTGGTACAAACATACGTGAAAACGATTAATTTTGACAATGTCAAAAAGAAATGTTCGAATCGAACTATGGACAATCCATTTGACTAATAATCAATGATTTGGCTATAAAAGAGCCTATGACAGTCACGTTTGGCATAAAGTGACTTTTTCTTCAAAATATGAAGAGGCAAGAAATAAGATTTCAAAGGGAAAATGTTGAAAGTTGAAAAAACATAGCTTGTAACGCTTGTGTTTTCTTTCATCCCCCAGCCAGAGCATAACTAGGTGGTATAATGATGAGGGTAGAGAAACCATTCAGCCTGGAAAGACCTTGGCCGGGCCATGGCCAACTTGAGGTCGAAAATAGAGCACAACACGATATGAGAAAGTGCCACGCCTCCCCTCCTTGAAAGTGAGGAAAGAAAACCATGTGGTCAACACAGGAGAAAAGTAAAATATAATTTATTTCAGATCAACAGCATCAAAAAGTGAAATTAATTAAACTTTTGGGTTCAGTACATGGAGAATACGCTCGCGAGTCTTGCATGCAATTTAAGCCATACACTATTTTATTCCAACTCCACCAAGAATAGTATTGCTCAATTATTGAGGCAATTTAATCTTGCTGTACATAATTACTGATTTCTGTGAAGGTTATTTTTTTACCTCAAAGAAGGTCCGTTTTTCCTAGTCATACGACCATTAATTATTTTGGGCCGGTCGGTAAATGCGAAATTTTTGCTTAATTATGTAAAGCAGTTTCTGTTATAAATTAGCTGGGTTTGGAAGCTAAAATAAGGAACCATTAAAAAGGTACCATGATTTTAGTTTGAACAGGGATTATGTAAGGAATTAATTAATGGCTTAATTAGTATTCATAACAGAAACAATACAACTAATTGATTCGATACATATTTGCATAATATCATACATTTATTAAATGCATGAGCCGAATATTTATTCGGATATATCAAATCGACTCCAGATAAATAAATATAATTAGGAGTCCTCTTCAAAGACGACCGAGAGGCAGCAAGATCATTGTACCAGAACCAGTGTAATTATACCTATTGTTAGTTTAAAGGATGGCATCACCAGTTGACAATATTTACGACAGTTTCGTAGAACCTTAAATTACTTTCTAGAAGTAGATTTAATTACGATAAGATCGTCGCTCATGATCGATCACTTCAAAGAATAACTATAAATCACTCCCACACGGGACAGTTAATTACATCGGCAGATAGCTTCAAAGCGCCAACAACGGGGAACATTTAAAATCCCTGAATGCAACAATAGAATGATTGACATGCGTAGAGGTCCCATTTCGTGATAAGGGCCCAAGCTGTCAGAATGTTACTATATTTAGCATTTCTGCAATTATTCAATACTACAATGGATCGATCGTGGACGATAACAGTCCGGTATATAAACCGAACCTCGGAATGCGTGATATCAGTCGATCATCAGCAGTTCACCAGTTGCTTAACTAGTTCCGCCAGTCAAATTCCTGAATCGGAAAGCACGCCAGGCCAAACGCCGTACCGCATCTTGGACGGGGCTTCACCGTCGAGCCGATAGCTTCGACCAAGCTTCTATTAAAAGCTAGGTATTTCAATGCAATAGCAATAGCTAATAATACTACACTACTAAATTAGCCCGAGATCACTTAATTATTTAATAGATGTATTAATGATTAGGTTTTTCCGGTCGACTTAATCAATAATGCCATTCGTTCGACTAATTGCCGAATAATTGTAATCGATACCAAAATCATAACAATCTGTCACTGATTTAATTGGCCATATTGTGGGGGTCAATATTGTGTACACCAGAGTGTCGATTAAAGGCCCAGTATTAGATGAATGATTGCTTATTATTTAGCCTACCATTTCTGTGCATAATTATTGTTTTTTATGCAATTGATTGCCCCTATGCTATCCTGATAATACTGTTTATTCTGGTCAAAAGTTCACTGGAATAGAACATTACACTACGTTTTATTAGCTTACCAGTTTATCTGTTCATAAAATTATTTGTCTCCAACGAGAAGTTATAGGCGATGTTGCGTGGGCGTTTTTCTCCTGTTAAACGCGCCGCATCAAATAAGCATTGCTGAAATCCGCCGAGAGATGGCTCTGTGTGTATGCCTATTCAAAGTTTTAATCGTTTGCTAATTACCACAAGCTCAAAGATATAAGACTAATTCCGTAAAAACTGAAATTATTTATGCCAATAGGTTGCCGGAGAAAAATTGTACGATACTAGCCTAAAAAATTATAAAGGGTGATGTTAAATACGAAAATCATAATGAATACGTCGAGTTTTCCAGCTGGTATATATATGAGTCAAAAGCTGCAGTTGTTTGCGTCTGTTTTAAGCTTAGCTTGTGCATGCGTACAACGTAAAGATACTGGGGTATAATCATCCCGATTATACACCGGTGTATAATCGGGTGATTATACCACACTAGGTCGATTATACACTGCTCATCTACCTTCCACCATAGTAGCAAGCGAGATATACTCTGTGGAAGTTATCGGACTATTATTTAGTGTAACAGCTGTGTGGTATCAATTCAACAAACATGTGAGTCCGCTTCGCGAGCAACGGGGTAGTGTGGAGCTGTAGTACGGAGGAGCCCCGATATTTTCCCGGTACGATGACAGACTTGGAAGGCAGCGCTACATGTTAAACAAGGCAGAATTCTAAATCCATTCTACGGTAACTTTCGATAAAAAAAAATAAAAAAATGCAGAGGTTTAGCTGTAGAAAAAAATAGAAATTGACTGGTCATTAATGTAACTCGTCCTGAATCGCACACTTTTTTACTTAACAAAAGTGAACACGCATTATGTTTGAATGAGGAATGTAATATGCAGTATTGCTCATCGTAACCCACTGCACCCCTCCTTTCCCTTCCTTTGCGGCCAATTGTAATTCAACACAACTCGAACTTGGGCAAAGTGGAAATATACCATTTGAGAATGTGACGAATGCGAAAAGTCGTTTGCTGGCAATCCTAGTTTAACACGGCTCGAACTTGTACCCTGTGGAAAGAAACCTTTTGATTGTGGCGAGTGTGGAAAGTTTCTTTCAGTCAATTAATGTTTGGCGCACCACACACTTGTATACAGTGGGAACAAACCGTTTGAATGTGGTGATTGTGGAAAGTCTATTACGCAAAAAAATTTATTAACGCCGCACGTCTGCGCGCACAGTGAAGAAAAAAAACGTTTACTTGTAATGAGTGTGGAACGTCTTTTGTGCTCACTTGAGATTTAAAACGGCACGAACTTGGACACAGTGGAAGGAAACCATTTGAATGTGGTGAGCGTGGAAAGTCTTTTGCAGATTTTTGTAATAAAAACGGCACGAACTGATACCCAGTGGAAAGAGCCTCGTCGAATGTGGTGAGAGTGGTGAGTCTTTAGCGGACAATTGTAATTTAACACGACGCAAACGTGTGTGAAGTGGAAAGAGACGGCTTGAATGTGGTGAGTGTGGAAGGTCATTTACGGTCAATTTTAATTCAACACCACTCGAATTTGGACACAGTGGAAATATACCATTTGAATGTTGTGCATGCGAAAGTCGCTTGCAGTTTGAGTGTGACGAGTGTTTGCAGTTTAAGTGTGGAATAGATCTAGCATGAAACTAATGATACACGTTGCATAAACCTCTACACGTTGTAGTGAATCTGTTTAAATGTAGTGAGTATGGAGGGGATATCAAAATCATATTCCTAAATCTATCAACCTTGGCTGACTATGGAGGGAATTAACACGAGTTTGAAAGATGAACATGCTAATAAACTACCCACTCAAAAGCCGTTTAATAGGAACAAGTCTACATTCATTACAATACGAAAACAAACAGGTAAAAATCCTAGACCACGTAGGCGAGCGGCTGAAAATAAAAACATGGATTCTTTAATGAAATCACAGAGGACAAGCAAGGTGAATCAGGGTCGAAAACTAAAGAAGATAACCACACCACTTGTGTCTAAAGATCACATTTCATCCATATGTAACCTTGTGAGTTCCACACCAGACTTTCTTCAGGACTCATCCTTTGGAGCCTATGTCTCTCACAACTAACCGGGAGTTCTCCGCTAAACACATCAAACTCTTTCGTGGACAAACCAGAGGAGACTATTTCTTCTTCAACGTATAAATCAGCCAGCGATGATTTGGCTAAAACATTTATAAACCTACAAAGCGATCTGGAACATGTCAGACAGCAAATCTCAATAAATAAGCTAGAACATGAGTTGACCTTGACGTGGTAAATCTATCACTCCAAAATCTAACTACTGTGCTCTCCAACTCCAAAACATGTAACAAAAATTTAGTATCTGATAAATCAACAGCTTCTGATCAAACAAGCTGCTTTTGCAGACACATGGACTCGGTAAGGATACCTGCATTTAAACTTGATGACATGGAGGCTAAATGCACGTCGTTTTTGGATTCACTTGAAAGTAGGCTGGAAAAAAAATTCACTACACTAGAAAACAAAATTGAGGAAATGTTTATAAATCAGGTTGCTATGCTGGCAGACATCAGTAAAAATTTTAGGCAGTCAGACAAGCCGGTAAACGGCCGTACCACAGGGGTCAAGGTTGGGGTGACACAATCTTGATCACTAAAGTAGGAAAACAAAACTTCACTATTACTAGTGTACTCTCCTCTGATTTAAATGGAACTGTAAACCTACACTTGTCTCATGTTGACATAGTGGTGGAACCTAAACATGGCCAATCTACTTTATCAGATTCCATAAAACATGCGGTAGATAAAGTTGGTAAAGAGCATGAATTTGAAATCACTCACTCGATGCAGAAAAATATCACGGTGAGACAAAAGAGGAAAAGAGAGAATACTAAGCCGCCTAAATCGGAAAATAAAAATCTCCAAGAGAGGAACCCAGTAAAGGATCATGGACCATCTCTGATAAACTGCGGAAAGCAGGACCAAACTGACAACGTAAATGATCTTTATAAATCAAAAAGTCTCAATAAAGATAGTGAAGATTCACATAAACTAAACCAAATTCAAAAACAGAAGCTTTCACTGCGACAGTTCCAGCAGGAGTGGAGTGATGTTTCTTCAAAATGGACCGGGCAAACAACAATAATTGGAGACTCAAACGTCAGAAATCTAAGAGGTAGTTGCCACGAAAATTCCAAAACATGGACATTTCCAGGCCTTAAAGCTAAAGATCTGGCAGCAAAGTTAACACACATTAACGTAGAAGAAAAAAACGCAGGTACTTTTATACTAGCAGTGGGAACAAACGACGTTGAAAAGGAACAGCCAGAAACCATTGTCTCGACCATTTGTGACACTATGACGTCATTAAGAATAAGGTACCCAGAGGCAAAATTTACAATAGTCGGCATACATCCACGTTTTGGAAAGCAAAACCATTCTACTGACTTGAGGATATCTCGTACAAACTCACTTCTGCGACACATGTGCGTCAATAGAAACTGATGCTTTGCCTCTATTGATAAGGACATTTTCGAGGACAAAACACTATTAGCTAGAGATCAGATTCATCTCACTCAACGAGGAAAGTTGAAACTTCAACTAGAGCTCATTAAGCTACACACGACCCCAGAAAACTGTCATCTATAAGGGGGAATTACCCCATGAGGCGACAAAGAAAAATCGACATTGAGTATTCTCACACCACTAACATGTCATGTTTGTTACTAAATGCGCGTAGTGTTGTTAAAAATATTGCATGTTTTCACGTGATTGTAAATAACTGTAAGTACGATTTTATTTTTGTGGTGGAGTCGTCGCTGCACCGGGACTTCACTGATGGAATGGTGTGTGACACAGAACAATATTCTGTAATTAGACGAGATCGAGGATATAGGGGTGGGGGATTGCTTATCCTACATCGGAAAAATTTCCCTGTGGTGAGGGGTGACGTCTCTTCTACTTCTGAGGGAATGGTGATTTCATTGCCAAGCTCTAAGATAACTTTTGTTTTGTGTTACCTACCAATTAGTAGGGATAGAGATGCTATTTTAAATATTTGTAATTTTATAACGAATTCCTTGCGCAAGGAGCATTCTAATATTATTCTTGGAGATTTTAACCTCTCAACGGTGGACTGGACGCGAAACTGTGCCACTGGTGGCTGTCATCGTCTCTTTATGGAGGAGACTGCACCGCTTGGTCTAACCCAGCTTGTTGAGCAACGGACTAGAGGCGAAAATATACTTGATCTTGTTTTTACACATGATGTCCGATTAATTTATAACCTTGTGGT
Source organism: Lithobius niger (assembly GCA_023313725.1). Lineage (NCBI taxonomy): Eukaryota > Metazoa > Arthropoda > Chilopoda > Lithobiomorpha > Lithobiidae > Lithobius > Lithobius niger. Next base: position 7,442 of record JAHWFP010249246.1, read on the forward strand.
GGGGGAACATTTTGGAAACAGCGACCCCTGTATGGTTTCCTTCTTTATAAACGATTCTCTTACTGGAAACAAAGTTCAGAGGCAGGAAAATAAAATAGATACAGGAAGGCTGGATATTCCATCTCTAAAGTCATCACTGGCTGAGGTGAACTGGGATGCTTTGGTTTTCAATTCCCATGAGGATATTGAAGTGTATGGAATTGTTTTCATGGCATTGTAACATCACACGTGGCTTCTAGTAGGAAACGTTCTAGACATAACAAAAATGTAAACTCTAACTCGCTCCCAATTTAACTCATTAAATTAGGAAGGGCTAAACTTAAACTGTGGAGAAAATATCGTAAAACCAAGGACCATATGGACCTTTCTGTTTATCATATTAAACGAAAATTCTACTTCGACTCGCTTGAAACATGGCATCGTAAACGGGAGGGAGGAACATATAATACGCACAGGAAATCCAGCAGCCCTTTATAGGTTCTATCGACAAAAAAATAAAACTTCTTGTACTCTACCTCCATTTAGGATTGGTGATTCTTACATTACTGAAAATTTTTCTAAGGCAGAGACCTTGAGTCATGTTTTTATCGAAAATACAATTGTGGATGACAACAGTTGTTTGCCTGTCCCCCAAATGAAGGGTGACCATGTCGTATGTGATGACCCTGTGTTTTCAGAAGCCAGTGACATTCGGGCTATAAAGCAACTTAAACAAAGCTTCTCATGTGGTCCTGATGGGCTGTCAGCCTACATGCTTAAGCATATCGGTGCAGAAATTTCGTATCCGCTGTCCAGACTGTTTTCCATATCGTATGCACGGAGCAGACTTCCAGGGTTATGGAGCACTGCAAATATCGTACCAGTCTTTAAAAAGGGTTCACCCTCTGATCCGTCGAACTACAGACCCATTGTCTTGACATGTGTTGTCTGCAAGATAATGGAATCTATCATTCGTGACACAGTCTTATTACACATCGGAAAATACTCCATTATTGACCAGGATCAGTTTGGTGTCCTCCCTGGCAGATCAGCGGTACATCAGCTACTGTCTGTTCAGGATAGATGGACTTCCTCCTTGGACATTGGAGTTAAATACGACACCATCTATTTCGACTTCAAAAAAGCCTTTGAGTTGGTCATTCACCGTAAGCTTCTTTTAAAGGTTTTGGGCTGTAGAATCGGTGCACGTCTATGGAGTTGGATTTCGGCATTTTTACGAGATCGGTCTCAGCGAGTGATTATTGAAAATAACCTCTCAGAAAAAAAGGAAATTAATTGTGGGGTTCCGTAGGGATCGGTGTTGGGTCCCCTCCTCTTCGTTATCTACTTAAATGACCTGAATTTTACGAATGAAAGCACTTTTGGCGTAAAATTTGCTGATGATCTTAAAGTCGGCACAGAAAGTACTCTTCCAGGGCTGACCTTAGATCCAAAACGTGGCGTATTGGTCTGATGTCTGGCAGCTCCCACTTTCGGAATCAAAATTCCACGCTTTCCACATTGGTTGGAATAAGAATCGTGCAAATTACACCTTAAATAACAAAATATTGCCATCTGTGAACGAAGTAAAAGATCTGGGCATTTGGTTCTCCCCAGACCTAAAATCCTCTCTACACTGCCAAAAAATTAGTTCTTTGGCCTTTAGACGGCTTGCTGTGGTTAATCGATGCTTCACGTCTGGAAGCATAAACACGCGAGTATGGGCATTTAAAGTTTTCGTAAGACCGCTATTGGAGTACGCAACACCGGTGTGGTCCCCTTACCTGGCTAAAGATATCGACTTGATAGAGTCGGTCCAGCGAAAATTCACAAAGAGTTTGCCGGGGCTGAGTGAGGTAGACCATATTGAACGTCTATCGAGGACTGGTCTGGAACTGCTGGAACTCTGAAGAATAAAATTTGATCTAATTCTCACTTTTAAGATTCTAAAGGGTCTGATTGCCTTCCTCTTTTTGATTTGGCCAACAGACTCCATTCCACTAGAGGACATTCTTTGAAGTTAGAAGTTCAGAGTTCGAATCTTGACTGTCGAAAAAATTTCTTTTCACTACGGGTCGTGAATGTATGGAATGCTCTTAGCGCGGAAACGGTGAATGCTCGAAATGTGATCGATTTTCGTAGAATGATAAATAAGTAGTCCTTTAATCGCTTCTTGAAGAGGACGCAGTAATTGTAAAAGAGTTTCAATTTGAAGTCCCGGTGTTAGCGCCTCACACCCCTTCCGACAGCCATCCACAAATGATGGTAATTTCCATTTTATTTATTTATTTAACATTATATGTTATTAATTTTATTATCTTTATTAAGATTGACAATTGGTTTTAGCCAAGCTTTAAACTTCATGTATTATTTTATTATTTTATTATTTTTTTTAGAAATATTGACAATGATACCCGGTTTTTCCCCCTCACTTGTCCTTCACGTTTGGCGATGCCATCGGGGACCATTGTGTCCTTGGTAGGTCTAACCTTGGTGGTAAGGCATTCGTGACCCCGACCCATTACCATCAACCCTTCCTCTGCAGCCGAGCCATCGTTTTCGTTTTAAACTTTTAAATTGTTTAACTATTGTAATTTTTATTATTTTATTAATTTTAAATTCGGATGGCAGTTAGTGACCACCAGGTCCTTGCCATTCCGGTTGCGTCTGAACAAACCTATATTATTATTATTTCCCCAAACAAAGAAGGCTACCCAACGAGAGGCTTCTTCCTCTCCCCTCATCTCTGCCAACAGTTATACTTTTCATCTGATATGGCATCCAGTAAGGTGGCGGTGATGGTTGGGGGGGGGGGAGTCAGGTGATTGCTTTGGGGTCTAGACTGAGACTGATTTAAGGGCAAATTTTTTTTACGCCAAGCTGTGCCACCATATTATTAATTTTTTAATTCATTTATATTTTGTTTTCTAAATCTAAGCATTCCGACTGAGGCCCATTTTTCAGAATGAAAATTTTTTTAGGGTGTGATGGGGGGGGGGGGGGTGGGGGGGTTTCCCCCCCCCCCCCCCAAACCCCTCCAAAAAAATTTGACCGTGGTCATATTGCTATTGGATGCCTGAATGTTTCGACCTATTTAGTAGATTTGTATTACTGGAACGTATGTCGCTCTTTTATTATTCATCTAATAGGAGCGTCATCGGAGCATTGGTTATGATGGCTTCTACGCGTAGCCTACCATGAATTGTGTCTTCCGTTCTTCAACTGTCATTTTACCTGTCCCAACTCCCATATGAGCCATGATCTCAGATTTTTTTAGCTTAAGCAGTTATTGTATTTATTTAAATTCTTGTTTTATATATATTTTTTTTCAGTTCCGTTTAACCACGTATACCAAAAGTAAATGCACAAGTTTCCGTTTGATTACCTAAATCCATCCAAAACCAAACTGGTATAAGAGAAGCCACCAAGTTTCCCAAAAGGATCGGCCTTTGAAAGTAGTGATATCATTCAACCAGGGAAAGGTTGCCAAGGTTAATCTTGTTAGCAAATTAATTGCAATAGTTCAAAAGTTAAATGAAAACTAGAAGATTGCGACTCGCGGTATTCATTTCACATCCAAAATATTATTCGGTACCAGCTATGTCACTTCTGTACCAGCTATTACATAACTGGTACAGGGGATCCAGGGGCCACGAACTGAGTGATATACCCAGCAAAGATGGCACTATTTAATGGGGGGGGGGGGGGGTTTGGCCCGAAAAGAGGAATGAAGAGAAACTTGCGGCAATGAAGAAGATGCACAAAACTGACGAAGGAAGGGGGGGGGCGGAGGCGGACATCTAAAGCCACAGGGATCGTAAAGTCCTCTGTGGCCTGAACGCCATCCAGATATTTGGGAAGGTGGGGGGCAATGATGACTGCTGGCGAAGCCAATGGCTGGGCAACCGAGCATTGTGATGGCCAGCTTGATACATCATCAGGCGATGCGAACGCCGGATTTTGGTGCCACCGCGTATCAGGAACATATGACGGGAAATTAACATGTGATGACAAATCAACGCATTCTTCGCTCTCTTTCTAAGTCGAATGTTAGATTTACGCCAGAACCCGCCCATACACAGCAAAACTTTACAACCATAGTCGCTAGACTTAGCAGCAATATTTTCCATAAGTCAATAATGAGTAGCTTCGGGCCACATATTGGCATCGGTAGCGCAGCTCTTGGAGGTCGTTTGTGTTGAGCCAACGCTGATGCTGTCAGCAAACATTCATAATTTATTGCATCATGTTTAGCCGACATTGATGATTCCAGCAAATGATCATAATTTATAATAGTCGTGTATTCCGTGGAGGGAAACAGCAACGACACATTGGCACACTTATTCCTTTTTAGGAACCCCTTTGATGGAGCAATTTGTGTGGATGAACGGGGAGTAATTTTTCTATATCTTCTCCTTGAGGTAGACTAACTTGCCTTAACACTACGTTTTACAGATTTCACCACGTTTTTCATAGGACCACTATACATGTCAGTTACATGCCGAATTCCACAGTCGCTTAACCCTTTCAGGCCCGCCGTAGCCAAATGACAACAGCTGCAAGATGATGGAGGAGAAACTAAGTCCCAACTCGCACTGCAAGCTTTGTGAGGGGTCCCCGGGGACCTCGACAAAGCGAGAAGCAACAGCCCAGTGGTCAGCGTCCTCGTCTTCAAACCAAGTGAATGCCGGTTCGAATCCCGCGACTGACCCAACTTAAAAAAAAATAATAACAACAACAACCGTAATTAATTTGGGCATGAAAGGGTTAAATATAACTTAAACTTAGTGTCAATCAGTTGAGACCTGTTATTGCTAACTAGCATTGATAAGTACCCATAAGTTGAGAATAAATTCCGTAGGATTCGATTAACAGCACTGCTCTTTATAGTTTTCATAGAATAAACGAACTGTAAATTCGTTTGAGCATCTAGCCCAACTAAAAAACTTGCAGCCATGAAACGAGCAAGAAAACCCGAAAATTAATCGAGACCAGATAGAAGCAGGGCGCACAACACAATTCCTTGTTGCACCTTTATGCATTAGGCCAGACTCACTGTCAGTAGAGTAAGAATACGATTGAGTTGTACATCCATCCATCCACCCCGGACGGAAGTGACGTCATTATCCCCCACTTCCGGTCACGTGATTAAAGTGGGGACGTCACTTCCGGTCAGGTGATGAACAGCGGGGGTTCCGGTTTTCATCGATATGGAGGATGGTGGAACAGTGTCTTTTGCTACCTTTTGTTTTTCTTTCTCAATTTGTAGGATGGTGGAAAAGTGTCTTTTGCTACTTTTTTTTTTCGTCAATTTGGAGAAAGTGACCCCCACTTTTTTAGTTTTCATCAATCTGGAAGATGGTGGGGAAAGTGCCTTTTGCTACTTTTTTGCATCCTTTTGATACCTCCATGACTCTCAATTATGACGTCACAGTGAGGTTAATGACGTCACTTCCGGTGGAAAATTGCCTTTTGCTACCTTTCTTTCGTTTTCATCGATCTGGAGTAGGGTGGGAAAGTGTCTTTTGTTACCTTTTTTCGTTTTCATCAATCTGGAAGATAGTGGAAAAGTGTCTTTTGGTATTTTTTTTTTGTCAATCTGGAGGAGGGTGGGAAGTGATGTCATTACCCCCCGCCCCCCCCCTTTTTTTTTTTTTTAGTTTTCGTCGATCTGGAGGATGGTAGGAAAGTGCTTTTTGATGCCTTTTTTGTATCCTTTTGATGTCTCCATGATACCTCACTTACGATGTCACAGCGAGCCTAATGACATCACTTCCGGTCACGTGATCAAAGTGGGGACGTCACTTCCAGTTTTTTTTGTCAATTTGGTGGAGGGTGATATCTTTTTTTAATTGATACTGCTATTGGTTTCCCTAATTGAACTGCCAAAAATAAATCCGAGTCTATTTTTATAGCTTTTTTTTCGAATTATTTTGATTCGTTTTTTTTTTATATTCGCATATTCAACCAGGGGGTAAGCCTCTCCACCAGCGTCAAGGTTGCAGTTATAAAAGAGGTGGGATGGGGGTGGGATTGGGAGGGGAAAAGGGGGTGCGAAGGAAAGGGAATGACCGCCTTGGGTGCCAGATCAAAGTCCCCGATGGCATTGTCGGTCTATCATTTCATAAGCATGCGGATTTTCCTCTTCCGAGCAGCATCCTTCTCCAATCTGGCTTTCTTTTCCTCCTCAGTCTCTCGTTCTTGAACCTGCCTCTTGCGAGTGGCCAATGTGGCTTTCTTATCCTCCTCAGTCTCTCGTTCTTGAGCCTTCCTCTTACTAGCGGCTTTTTTCTCCAATCTGGCTTTCTTTTCCTCCTCAGTCTCTCGTTCTTGAGCCTTCCTCATA
>JAHWFP010249246.1:13776-24843 GCA_023313725.1 Lithobius niger
TGGCTTTCTTTTCCTCCTCAGTCTCTCGTTCTTGAGCCTTCCTCATACTAGCAGCCTTTTTCTCCAATCTGGCTTTCTTTTCCTCCTCAAACTCTCGTTCTTGAGCCTTCCTCATACAAGCAACATTTTTCTCTAATCTCGCCTTCTTCAGTTCCGGGCACATCGTGGCCCGTCTTTCCCTATCCAACATTCTTCGCCTAGCTTTTTCTTTTTCCTTCCACGCCGCGAGATTGTTCAGCTTCATCCTTCGGTTTTCTAGTACCGCGGATCGTCGTACCAATCTAACCCGTTCCTCCTCTCGTTTAGCATCGTTCAACTCTTCCTTCTCCTTCGAGATGAACGCTAAACTCGCTCTCTCCTCCTCCTCCTCGTCGGTCATGACGTCTACGTCGGAGTCGAAGTCGTCTTCGTACTCTCGCCACGTGCCGAAATCTCGATGACCGATAGCTAGCGCATCTTCCCCATTGTCTAGGATAAAACGTTTATCATCGTAAGCAGAGAGGAGCGATTTCGTGACTTTCACCGTGCTTAGTTCATGTTTTGAGCTGGCGATTTTAGTCCAGGTTCCTTTTGGTGCGGGCAGTGGCATTCTCATAGCGAATTCGTAATATTCAAAGTCCAAGTTCTTCTTCAGGAAAGATGTCTGGATACCCTTAGCCTTCATGGACGTCTTCGTTTTCTGCGCTCTAATGGCGTACATTTCGGATCGTAAACCCACAAATTCTAAGATGGGAACGCCACCCATCTCATCCTTCATCTTCCCCAGGACTTGTTTGTTCGCTTCGGAGTACAAGGGATGATCTCTCGGATAATTGCTGGTATCGAAGCGTTCACTGTCTCGCTTCATATCCTCGTATACATCTTCCGTTTCCAATTCGTAGCAGAGGCTGTCGATGTCGGTAAACAGGAGTTTGGCCCGGTCCTCGTACTTGGGTTTAACGTATTCGTAGTGAAAGCGGAACAACATGGCCAGTTCTGACAGTTCCAGAATACTGAATCCCGAGTACGTCGGTAGAACGCAACAGACGCTCCTGACTCTGCGGTTGATCTGCACTAAATGTTCGTTAAGGATTTCGAACGAATCCGCGTGAGTTTGAGAGGTGTACTTGATCGCCTTCTTGGGATCGGTGCACAGTTTCACGTTGACTCGCTTCTGCTTATTTTCCATTGTCTTGCCAAATACCGAGTTGTTTAATAGTTTAAAATAATCCTTTTCAAAGGGTGCGGTCGATTGCTGCCTTTTCTCCGTATTGAAATTGATGTACCCCTCCATCCAGGGTTTCTGGTTGAAGCTCAGTACTCTTTGGATGCGGCGAAGAATCAATCCGTGATGCAGGTAGAACTTCAAATTTTGGTAGTGAACGACGTAGTTCTTTATGTGCAGGAGATTCGGCACGAGTTTGGTTGAAGGTTTGATGTCGTGATTGATGTCTTCCGCTAGTTTTCGGGAAAAGGGTGAAATGAGGTCTTCCCCGATCTCGAGCTTTTCGGGAGTTAGGGGATAGTCGTTATGCGAGTCGTGAAGCTCCGCTGGGTATTCTAGATCGACTTGGAGTATATATCCGACATCCGCATCGTCCGGCACGGTGTCAACGTCCAAGGTCCGAATTTCTTCCTTGGTCAAGTAGCGGATTCCGTCGTATGGGAGACGAGCTCTCATAGCGAAACCGTACAAGTTATTCATATCCAAGTAAATTATGTAAATGGAGGGTTTGCCTGGATTGAAATTGGCCAGATGTTTGTTGTTCGCGTTCGAATATCTCTTGCAAATAAACGACACGCCGCCTCTGATGCCGGAAGTTATCATGTTGTGTTTTCCCGAGTATAAAAACAACTCCAACTTGGATTCCTGCATTCTCAACAGTGCCGCCCAACTAAATCCCGCAGTAGAGATATAGTAACAGGGATCCAACTTGTTGTTGGCGAGGCATATTTTCCTGAAATCTTCGAAGATGTCCGCGAGTAGGAAAACGTCGGTCATCTGGTAGATGTCGTGATAGGTGCCGAATTTCTTTACTTTCATCTTCAGCTACAGGTTGAGCGCTCTCACGTACTCCTCAACCCGCCAACTCTTCGTCCTTCAGTTGAGAGAAAAAGCATTTTTGAGAGGGAAGCTCTTCTTTTTCGAAGACCGACATGACGGTAACGTACTCGTAGGGGTAAACGCCCTTCCGGGTCAGCAGATCTACAATGCTCTCTCGCGCAGTTTCTTCGACGAACCAAGAGAATTTTAAACCAGAGTCCAAAGCTGCCTCGAGAATCGGGAAGTTCCTGCGGTGTTTGACCAAAGTATCCAGCGAAGCTTTAAGGAAATTCACGCTGTCTATGAATCGAAGGCTTATCCCGCTGTTTAACCTCTTGATCGTCATACTTTGAAAACGCTCGGCATTCCGACCGATAACGTGCACCTGACCCTTAAACATGTGCACTGCGGGTACGAGAAGATGCATGTCGTACCCTTCTAGACCGTGGAATACGACTGGGATGGTTCTTTTTTCTCGAGCGTTGAGATTACATTTCGAGTGAGCCAGTCCTCTACATTTTCCGCTAATATGGCAGTGATCCCTAACTTTAGTGTTGGGATCGCCTTTCGAAACCAAAAAGGGGAAGGGTTTTCCGCAATAGTGACAGATTTTGGCTTCTTCGTAACTGACCTGTTCGGCTGGGGAAAGATTGAGGGGTAGTATCCTTTTCAACAACTCGTTATAATGTCGCGCGTCTTTCTTCATGCGTTTATAAAAAACTTCCACCGCATCTTCTCCCAAGTAGTAATCTTGATGAACGATCTCCCCATTCTGACCGATCACGACATAACCGAAGCTGCAAGATGCGTGTCGATGAATTCGGGTGGTCGAGCTCGTCGATGGTCCCGGTTGAGCGGTGTGGATGGGCAGGAGTAGACACTCGAAGTCGGCATAGATGATCCGAGGAAAGGGGTTTTGACGGTTAAAATGTCGAAACTCGAGAAAGTTGTCTCCTCCAGCTTTAAATCGGAGAGCTTGCGCAGGATTGATTTTGACGCATTCGTTTCGGTGAACTAAAAGCATCCACTCCATTCCAAATCCTGCGAAACAGTTTCGGCAATAGTATTTGGCGTTAGTCCCCGAGCCTCGATATCGTAAAAACGTAGCGATGTCCGTAATGCCGCAGTAATGGGTGTTGTCCGCGTTACTCAACGAGAGAAGGTCGATGGGTATCCGTCGTAGTTCTTGGAAACTCTGAGCGGGTACAATCCCTCGTCATCGTTAAAACCGAAGATGTTGATCGAAAGATCGTTCAGCTTTTCAAACTTTTCAATTTCCTCGAACTTGGTCGGGTAAGAGAGAGAGCTAGTGTCGAGCATGTCTTCGATCCCTTCGTAATCTTCGGGGTAAGTGCTGTCTAACCCCAAACCCGACGATAGCGTAGAGTATAGAAAACATTTCGAATCGTTTAGATTTTGAACGTTTACCACCGATTTCGCCTTGGCCTCGAGTTTTCTAGGGAGTGGAATATACGACGAAGCTCACATCGGTCGATACTCCGCCACTCTGATGATCAAGTTGGTGATTCGTTTTATAGCCCAACCACTTTCTTCCCTACCATAAACGTTGATGGATTCTTGAATTTTACGGAATGCTTCGTCCAATACAGCGGGAATGTCGTTCGGGTTGTATAATTCCGAATATCTGGACCAAATACCAGTCTCCGATAATGTCTCGTTTCTAAAAAATTCGATTCCCAAACAAAGCTGCACCTTACAATTAACCATCTGCTCCAGACAAATTACTAGCAGATTTTGCAAAGCCATGCGTGCAGACAGGAAGAAGCGAAGTGGATCACCGAATTCTTCCAACAGTGGCATTTTGTATCTTCGGTGACAAAGTCTATGCGTTCGTGAAAGGCAGTGATTGTTGAGATAATCGGGTAAATCGTCTACGAAACAAGCGCATTCTTCCCAGTCAGAGGGGTGATTCGAATGTATATGGTTTCGCAGCAGATGCTGTGTACGGAGAGTTTCTCGGCAATAAATGCAGGGAAAACGGTTTTAATGTCCATTTCTGAAACGAGAAATCCTTTTTTTAAATAACGAGGAATAAAAATGTACGGTACAACTTTAAATTTTTATAGTTTTTTTAAAAGAAATATTGAGGAACAAAAATGTTTTATCCTTTTTTTAAAATTGAAGAACAAAAAGTTGGAAAGATGGGAAAAAAAATTTCTTGAACCGTTTACGAGTTCATTTTAGACCGACAATATATATATATTTTTTAAAAGAAATATTGAGGAACAAAAATGTTTTATCCTTTTTTTATATTGAGGAACAAAAAGTTGGAAGGATGGGAAAAAAAAATTTCTTGACGAGTTCATTTTAAACCGATAATATTAGAAGTTTGAGTGCTTAAGAGGATAAACTGCTAATATTATCCGTCCAACTATTAAATTTTGAATCATATCCCTTCCACTTAATGAAATAGATCATTTTTCCATCTGTATCTTTCTTTCGTCTTAATACTTTCTCCACTAAAAATAAATCGGGAACGAGAGTTTTCTGAATTTCTTGTTCGTAGAAACCTCCGAGCACTGGTTCGTTCAATTCGTCTTTTAATAGATAAGTAACGAGTTCGGTTTTTTGTACTTTACAGATCGTGAAAACTTCGTAAAGTACCCTTTAAGTAAATACCCTTTATCAAAAATTTTCTTAACTTTAGAAATTCTGACTTTATTTCCTACGACAAATTTGGGTTTTTTCAACCATTGTTTCAGTTTAATTTTCAGTGATGATTCGTGACGTTTGGTTACTTCCCTCAGTTTTAGTTTAGTTGCGGAGTGAACCGTGTCATTGTACCGTGAAACTAACTCGTCAATAATGTGTACCCATTAATAGTTCCCCTGCTTGGTGAATTGTTTCTACATGCGAGTTTTCAGCGTTCTGTTGAAACGTTCTACAACGCTCGCTTTCTTCTCAGAGTGGGTAGAGTACAGGTTGATGTTGTGACGCTTAAGGAGCGCTTTAAAGTTTTTATTGTAGAATTCACTACTTAAATCAACTTGTAAATTTTTAGGGGGTGTCGTTCCTTCGAGAATCTTCTTAAAAGCTTCCGTAACAACTACACCGGATTTTGATTTAAGGGGAATGGCCCAAGAAAACTTGGACATGACGTTAATACAAGTCAGTAGGTAATTAAATCCTTTATTAACGTTAGAGTAAGGTATCATTTCCACCAAGTCCGCTTGCCATAGATCATTCAGACTCCGCACAATCACTTTCCGCCTCGGAAAATGTTTCCGCGTCGGTTTGTGGAGTTCGTTTACGAGTTGATCCATTTCGTTTTTTTTTTCTTCCCATTCCAAACTTGAGCTTCGTCCCCATGATTTTTTTAACGATCGCAGCAGCTAATTTTTCTCTCCAAGAGGTCGAAGGATCCTTACGTACTTTTCGAGCTTTAGATATAAGAATTTCATCGGCGACGTGCCGTTCGTTTAAATTTGAACTTTTTGAGTAGGCGATGTCGTGTTCTTTATACGCCTCATCCAGTTTATTTATTCCAGGATCTCCTCTGGCTAATCTTTGATTTAGTTTTGTTCCAGGTCCGCAATATTGATATCCGGGTAAATGTACTTCTACCAGTAAATGGTCTACGATTTTATTTACGATTCCTTTCCCAGACTTGATGAAGGAAGCTCTTTTCGTTCCGCACACTTCGCAAAAGTAGACTTCCATGCTTCTGTTATTTTTGGATGTAATAATAGTAGGAGGTTCGGGCCGGTTAGGTGTGGATCGTTTACACTTCACGCAATACTTCATCTTGGCTTCTTTTTTTATTATACAAAATTTTTTTTATCGTAAACCTAAATTCCGATAAGCGTTCTTTTTTTCTCTAGCTGTGATGACCCTTCGTTGTTCCAATTTCGATAAAATTTCTATCATTTCGTTCCTGTGACCGTCGTGACCCGCTTGGGTTGACCCGTACAAAAGCCTCAGTCTTTCGACCAGATCGTTAGGATCGTCGTAGTACCTGTAATCCATCCTGCTCCCGGTTTTTTTTACCATACCAGTTCCCTTTTTCTTCGTTTTCATATCCTCCCAGATAGGACCGATTATCGACACGTACTTGGCACTACGATTCGACTTAGGTTTTCGAGTGCCCAGATCGTTGTTTTGGTAGATAGCGTGAGTGTTTTTTAAAAGAGAAGCGTAACTCGCCTTGACTTCGGGAGCGTACGACAGTTCCTTCAAATCCTTAAAAACCAGCAAATTCCAAAGTCCTCGTCTTCCCGCGTACTGATTAACACCGACCACTTTGTCGTTCTCGAATATTTTCAAGGGTTTATTAGCGATGTTCATTTCTCCAGTTTTCATGTCGTATTGCAGTCCGAAAACAGAATCGGTCTCTTTGGGATTTTCAGAAAATTTCACGAGGAAATATTTCGCCGTTTGGCCTATGACTTGGCCAGGTGACAGACTATCCAAAGATCTGGGGGTTGGGAAATTTGGAAGTTCTGGAGGTGTCGACACGCATCTGTTTTGTATTGCTGAAAGTGTGGGGGTGACTTTCATACCTGTACTGATAGATGCATATTCGGTTCGCGTAGCTGGAGTCGAGTATTCGGAAAGATTGGGATCTCGCGCTATCGGAGTTGAATGCTCGACGGAAGGTTCAAACTTCTCCGTCCTGTTCCCCGTGGTTTCCCACTCTTCATCACCTTCATCCTCGGATTTATAAGTTTTTTTTATGGGAGTAATAATTCGTATACGTTTTAGTCGTTTTCTCGTTGGAAAACCGGCATTCGCAGGACTCGTTACGGGTGGTGGTGGATTAACAACGGTAGGTTTCAAAGTACTAACGACGGGTTTAAAAAATTCTTCTAAAGATTCTTCTTGATCTCGTTCGTCCAAACGTTGATTCAAAAATGTTTCCCATAAACGTTTTTTGAGATTTACTATTTCACGTTTCTTTTCCATGTTATCTTTTTTCTTTCTTTTGTCATCGAACGAAAACCTACCTTTATAACGTCCCTCGTTTAACGTTTTGTCGATCGATAAAAACTCGTACGGATCGTCCCAACACGTTCTACACAACGTTTTAAACTCCGGAAATTCCATGTCAGGACCGACGTAATTTTCGTACAAATGTTTCAGGTTTAAATCGTCCACGGGAAATACGATTAATAAATTGGCGTTATCTCTAACCACTTGTTTGGGAATTCTGGTGTAAGACTGACTGCAATAAAAAACGTCGGCGTTAGAATAGACGGCCTTGAGCGAAGTAACGTTCTATGTTTTTTTGTTTGTCTAAATGAACATCGTCAAAAACCACGAGATTACGAAACTTGGTGTCCAACTCCTCGGAAGGAATTAAATCATTTTGAGAGTCATGAAAACTCGCGATCTCCCGTCCTACGGTTCCCTCAATTTCGGAAAATATAGACTGTAAAGCTAGGTATTTCGCTTGACACAGAGTTTTGCTGTACACGTATAATCTGTCGTAATCCAACCATCCTTCGTTACAGATAAAATTAAACAGTAAGTTCGTCTTTCCGCAGTTTGCCGGTCCTATAATCAGGCATCTGATGTTTGAAGGAAGAAATGGGTGATTTTTGGGTTTCTTGATCGGCACGAAGAAATCGTAGTTTTGAACACCCATCGTTTTTTCTTATTCAGAAATCAAACTCAAAGTCTTTATCCGAAAACTTTTCGTTGAATGTGTTAGATTTGACGACTCCGTAATCTACGTTACACCAAAGTTTTACGGTTCTGGGAGCGTCGTTGCTGATGTACACAGAGTTAATTTTACCACTAACTTCCGACAAGGACATTCTTCCGCACGGAGTCAAGTTAAACCACGGTTTTTCTATAACGTTTTTGTTAAGTTTTCCTTTAGTTCTGTGGATGTTGTTGTACACCCACGTTCTGAGTCACAGCGGCTTATCCGACTCACCGTCTGCCTTTTGACAAAATGGGTAGCAGGTGGAAGCTGGGTGCGAGTAATTTGGGTAACTGAACATCGTCAAAGAACCGGATTCATGCTCGTCGGTTTCAAGTTCTAATTTTTCGCAGATGTATCGTTTAAGATTTTTCATCGCGGTTTGAGATTTGGGGGTCGACGGAGAAATCCATCCCTTACACCTGGAATCTTTGTTCAAAATGGGAGAACCTATTCCTTTTAAATCCTCTAATTCTACGGAAGGAGATAAGACGTACTTTACTCCATTTTTTAAATTTGTCGCATTTTCCGTCTTAACTTCTAGAGAATTTGATTGCAACAGACTCGAAAGATTTCCATACCAGGTAGAATGAGACATTTTTGAAACTTCTTATTCCTTTTGTTTATATATAAAAAAAAGAATCGTCAAAATGCCGGTTAATAAATTTGGACAATCTTTGAAACGAACGCAAAGAGATGTGAAAGGGGTTCCGGGTATAGGATTTATATTAGACCTGAACCATGATAACGACATGCAGAATAAGCGACTTACTAAAGTCGGAGCTGCTACAGAACCCGAAGATGTCGTAATTTATTCCCAATTTACCGAATTAGAAAATGACGTGAAAAAGTTTAAAGCCGACGTTGGAGTGAAGAAAGATGCGGATGGACATTTTAACGCTGATAAGAAACGAATTAAAGATGTCGCATCCCCCTCCCAGTCTAGGGACGTTGCTACGAAAGAATATATCGATGCAAAAGTTGTTCCAGATTATAACATGCGAAACAATCGTTTAATTAAACTCGCTCCGGGAATAGACATCGAAGACGCTGTTACCTATTCTCGACTAAGCGAGTTGGGAACCAACCTATCTTCTTCGATAGATAATTTGAAGAAGTACGTGATGCAAAAAAATCGACCGACAGGTAGCATCTAAAACTGATCCTCAACGTAATTTTAACACTGATCGGGAATTTGATGCGGGAAATAAATGTTTAACTAAAGTTGCTCCGGGCATAGACGCAGAAGATGCTGCAACTTATTCTCAGCTAACCGATTTAGAAACGAAATTGTAAAAACTTAAAACTGATCTATCGACAACTTTCCAAAACGTCTTATATTTAGAGAGGGGAGAATTCTCAGCGAATAATAAACTCATTACAAACTTGGCATCACCATACACATATCATCACGCGACCACTATGGAATATGTCCAAAGTATTTGTCCAATATTAATCAGTTTTCGGGCATGTGGGCCTATCCAAAAGGTGATTTTTTCACGTGCATCAATAACTATCCTCGTCAACACATACAAATAACGAAACATTATTATTTGTACGATGTGGTGATATCTACCCCCGGGTGGACAATTACATCTCTTCATAAAAGTTTGACCTTACGATGTATAAGAAGTGGAAATGCTTTAAATCTGAAAAACTATAAATATGATGAAGATATCAATAACCAATATTTTCAACTTTGGCCAAGACGCAGAACGAGAGTGGGTGACTCTTTTAATCATTGTGAAACGGATCCAGATTATTCTACAGGTGGATCAATGTTGTTTAATGAATATTCATATATTTATATAATGTCCGAGGTTGACTTTCCACATAGTACAGATGTTCAAGTAGATATATACCTATCTGGACAATCCGTAAAGAGGCGATAAGATTGCATAACAGAACAGTGAAATTTGTCATAAAACAGGATTGATAATTTTAATTTAAAAAGTCCACGTAAGTTCCCGTTAAATTAGATTTGTACATACATTCCCAATAGCAAATAATTTAAAGAACCATCTCATCCAAAACCATCTCGTAAACGCCGCTCTTACCCAATGCTCTTAAAAAATACAAACAGAAATGTCCGCACCATATTTGATTAAAATTCTGCACTCTGTCGTGATTGTATTTAACGGGACCCAAGTACTCGGAGATCGATGTGGGAGGTTCCAAATTACCGAAACTGTCGAAATAGCAGGGTGAGTCCGTAATCGTCGAGTAAGCCACCCAATGACTCCCGTCTCCATCGTGAAAATCTTCGAGATTAACGATACCGCTTTCACCGCGAGGTTCAGGTTTTAGCGGCAGACGATCCTTGCTGAAAGTACCTCTGTATTTAGGAATTTTCAAGACTTTGACCAATCTATTTAAATTGAGATTCGTTAACGGTTTAGTAAAATCGATCAGACCTTCACTGGTCTTAGAAAGAGCCCTCTGCCACGCTTCGCTTTTTTTTTCTTCTTCAAACCCGAACCTTCCATTTTCTTATTATGTCTCACCATCTCTTCCAACACCTTAGCATCGTTCTGACCTTTCTTAACAGCCATAGTAATGCACGCAGCACCACCAACTAGACCTCCTACTCCGGCTATGAGTGGACCGAGTAACGCTAACAACGGTAAAAACCCACCTCTTTATTTTCCTATTTTTTTACGTTTTACGATCTTGCTTCTTTTCATTTTTTGTTTCTCCATCTCTCTTTTTTTTAATAAATCACTTCGACTTTGCCTTTATCCAATTTCAAACTCATTTTTCTATCTCCAATCAACAGCGCGTGGCACGTCGTGTTAGGTGGAACTGCAGCGTTAAATTTCAACTTTACTTGTACGTCTACTATGCTGGACTGAAGTCTCTCCGATTGCTTGGAACAGTCCAAAACTACTAGAGGATACGTCTTTTTAAACTGCACCGAATCGATACACAAGTCCCCGACATCATACAAAGCGCGTCTAAAATCTTGAGCCATTCTATACAGGATCGAGTATTCTCCAGTAGCGTAATTTACGTTCAAGTCCAAGAACGTGTAACGTTCGGAATTTAAAGTTACGTGAGCGTCTTGAAGACTGCAGTGATCGAATACGGCTGGGTTTTTAGTTTGCGCATCTTTTCTATCAGTCTGAAGACCTAGAATAACCCACCTCGGTTTTTCGACGGCCGAAGTAGTAAGCACGCGCCAAGTGAAACCAGTGCTCTGAGGAAGTTTGCAACTATCATAATGCCAGTGCCTAAAACCCAAGTCCACGTTCATCCCACCTTCTATGTAGCTAAATAGCCTGAGTTTTTGCTCGTCGGATGTGGTTACGTGCAGCACGTGCCACGAAACGCTACTCAATTCGACTTTCCCAACGGCTGTTGCAGCTGCCCTGAATACAGC
>JAHWFP010249256.1:0-13607 GCA_023313725.1 Lithobius niger
CCTTCCGTCCTCCTTGCTCCTACTGGGTGCAGAATGCTTTATTTATTTATTATTTATTATAAATAAAATACTTAGGATTATTAAATGACAAAAACTAAAAGTCCTTTAGTCGAATTGAAGGCATAATTGTAAAACTGAGAAAAATTATACCAACACTGTTCAAAATAAGAGACTTATTTTAGTAACAATAAAAATAACATAAAGTATATGAACTATTAATCCTACCTCAAATTAGATGATACTCATTTACAATATGTGCAACAACATAGGAATAGTGGAAAAAGCTTAAAAAATACTGAGTATAGCAGCAAAAATACTTTTTTAAACTTTAAAGAAACGAAAAAAGGCTAGATATATTTGAAAAAACAAACTCGTGACAGTTACCAATATATTAGATTATACTATAATTACACAAAACTGTTATAAGAAAGAATGGAAAACCATAATAGAAAGGGAAACTAGAAAAAAATTAAAATTGGTTTAAATGGTCACATTACAGAAATCCATATGGTAAGAGAGGAATGAATTTTTTAATACACATATTTTTAATAAACCGCCAGAAGAACTGAGAATTATCAATGAATAATTATAAAGCATAAGATAAGAGATATGTACTCATACAATAATCGGATATATAAAAAATATCTTTTTTATGTTGTCTTTTGACGACTAACACTATTTTAACAATGCTGATGTTCACTTTTATATTGGAAATGGAACCTGTAATTTATTCACATGCAGATAAATTAATATTTCGTGCAGATTGAGACAATACAATATTATAGTCAGCCATTTTGGTTTTTTTTTGCAACAGGTAAAAAATAAGTACCATGACTTTCTGCCTTATTTCAAAGAATTGGTATACCAAATTTCGATCGTATATCCTCATGCGTTTCGCCGTAATTGGGGAACAATCAGACAGACAGTTACGTAGAATGAGCTAAAATGTCGATGTATAATGGGATCACGTTTACTTTGCTCACTCGGTCAGTGAGCTGAATAGCCAAATTCTGAGTGTGTCACTCTGAGGAATGCTAAAACTATTTTCGCCCAGACGCTTGACTACACGCCTAACAACAACTTTGTGACTTTGAGCCCCTGATACTTATAAATGCAGGTGAACAAAGCCATATTTATTCTGGACATGGCCAGTAAATTATCTGGCCCGATCTACAACGACTTAGAGTGGGGTAGACAAAATGGACGCCACGACTGTCACATTTCTTGAAGTCTGTTCGGGAATTGCCAAATCACATCGGTGAATTTTTGTGCGGAAAGTCGCGACATCTGTTGGCATGTAGCCTAGGGGCGGCTTTCAAAATATAATTTTAATTTTACGTAGATTTTATTACGTATTAAAGTATTTTTAAATAGTTTTTAAGCTATCATTCAGCCACAGTTAAGCTATTTCTCTGCGCTTGGAAAAAAAGCGACACGTTCGTGTATCCAGAAAGTGTTGCAAGGGAAGGAACGTTGGCATTTTTGTACGGACGGTGTCGCCCTCGGTTGACAGAAAGCGGCAACATAATGAATCATCGCTTAAGTGGCGTTTTCGGCGGCCATATTGCCCAACCCAGTAGCGTATGGTGTTTTTCATCCAAGAGCCAGCCAGTACTGTAGATAGCCCTGTTCTGGATATTTGAAATTTATGAAGAAGTTAAGTTACATGGTACAAACACGAAATCATACTACGGACAAAGTCCGTTAAAATACCTTCTGTCAAGATTCACAGCTTATCAAATCAGCAATGCCAGATAATGGGTTTGTTGAAAAAGTTCTTATTTTGCAGTCTTCTTATTTTATTAATAAACCCTGTTATTAGTTGATTTATGGTCGCAGAAGGTATTTCACACGCTGAAGGTTGGTTGGCCAGATAAAGAAAATTGTTACTTTTGTGAAACCCGTTGCTGTAGGTCAAGCCCTTCAGTACAAACCAAGGTTTCATGTCATTCACAAAGTTTTATTCAGTGAGCCAGAAAAATTACTACCAGCATCCATACGAAGCTTACATCAGACGTAAGTTTTTTTCGACAAATTAGTTTGCATACTTGTAGCTAGCTATACTTTGCAATCAGTGCTGTGAAATATTTTGAGTTACGCTAGTTGGTTTCGGAAAATGGTTCAGAAGTGTTAGCTTCTAGAAATTGTGGAAGAGTACCAACATAAAGTTAGATCCAAAAAGGTGGACATCAACGTATGGGATGTTTCGGGGTATATTGCCCTTCGTTATCAAGTCTTTGGATGTAGGGCAAAGATGTAAGCCGTAATAAAATAAAAACACTCAATAAAAACACTGAAAATATGAGTCAAACACTAGCAAAATATTATCTTCGATTACCATTAGCCTAAAAAAAGTACCATAAAAAAAAGTGGAAACCCTGATTCAAAACACAAAGTTTTGACAGAAGAACAGCATTCATGCCCATAGCTAGCACGCCCAAAGCCGCGTCCCAGCACGTGAGGGGAATTTGTTTTAGCCGAGGAACACGAAGCATGAATCAGCATGAATCATGGGTGGATCAGAAAAATGCTTTTTTTTTTTATTTCAAATCGTAATAGTGTCGAAAAGTTGGTCTTCGACCTCCTAATCACTAACCCTAAAGGAAAAATTTCTAAAATAATTTTTGGAGGTGCCCGCCTGGGCCTGAAGCTTAACATTATAAGTCAATGAGAAAAATCACTAATTCTGAAAAAAAAATGTTCACTAGTTTAAAATACAGCTTTTTACATTTTCTAATCCGGTACTCTCAGAGACCATTAAAAGAAGCCAGAATTAAATTTAAAAAAATATATTTTGTCCCTAAACTTCGTTTTAATTCAAGGCATAAATCGACAAAAATGACTTTATTCCATATTTTGATAGCCGATAATTCGCATTGTTTTCTGGAAGAAAAAAAAAATGTTTTTGATTTTGACTTCAATTTGGTGGTCTCTGAGAGTACAAAGTGAGATAATGCAAAAAGCAGTATTTTAAACTTAGTCAAAAATCACTTTTGCAGAATTGGTGGTTTTTCTCATTGGCTTTTAATGTTAAACTTTAGGCCCAGGTGGGCACCTCAAAAAATTATTTTAGAAATTCTTCCTTTAGGGATAGTGATTAGGAGGTCGAAGACCAACTTTTCCACACTATTACGATTTGAAATTTAAGAAAAAAGCATTTTTCTGATCCACCCTAATGAACAGGCCTTTAGTGAAGTAACGTGTTGGTTTTTATTTAAAAATTCGAGCTTAGTTCAAGAGAGCTACATAGCGTGGAAAGGTGGATAAGATTAAAAATGAAATAGCATTCCTATCAGTACCTGGAAAAATCGTAAAAATTCAAAATAAAAAATGTGAAGATCAGAACGATGACGAAAAATGTTAAAATTTTAAGGCTATCAAGGGGAGAATGACTAATGGTTATAGCATGGTTACAGGGCAGTGAGAAGGTGAGAAGGCAGTCATTGTTGGCAAGCAAAATATATCATAATTGTGTGCGTGGCGTATCTTGAGTCCTGCGAGTATTTTACGAGCGGCTACGTCTTCCTGGAGGGGGCGGCTTTAATCGACGGCCGCCATTGTTTATGTAACCATCTTGGATATCAGCAAGGCACTCTGCTGCCAAAAACGTACAATCGATTATCTGTGTTCGTTCTGCTGCGAACTCAAGATAGGCCGCGGACACTTTCGAAAGGAAAAGGAGACTCATGAAGGCCGACTCTGTGCGCGTTTAGGTGCGGCAGTGTCTCTGTCGTAGGCACGGAGTGCACTTTGCCGACAAGATGCTAAGACTAATGTAACACGGATTTACGCATGCAAGTAGGGTCCTCTGGCTGCTCTATGCTACCAGGCGAAGACGTGGCAGATGCCTTCAACTGTAGATTTGGAAGTTCTCTGGTTTGTTGTGCAGTGTTGTTCTTGGTGTGTCTGGTATAATGTTAGACGGGAGTATATGTTGGATTCATGGTGCTTGGTGTTACATATTTGCTGCTTTGTAGAGAGCATTTTGTAATTAGCATTGGATTTGGGTCCGTGGTTAGGGCTAAGGCCCTTAATAAACAAATTGAATTGAATTGAAAACTAAGTGTTTAAAGATCTAGACATATGTTTACATGTTGTCAGATGTAAAAAGACGGCTCACTAGCAGACAGTATCGTTTAAATGTAACAAACTTAAAGTTGATTTCAGCGTACTGGTGAAAATTCCCCATGGGATAGAAATCTTTGCAAATCGTTGAAATCAGGTGTGCTGGGTCGAGTAACGAATAAAACCTCTACTTTAAACTGTGGGGATGAGTCTTTTATGAAGAAAAACTGCGCTCAATAACGTTGGTTTGTGCTACTGGTAGCTAGTCAATTCGACTGCTTCTTAGCACACTAGGAGAAGTAGGCAAATTTAAACTTTGGCAGACAGATAAAATTAGGGTTGCAGCTGGAATCGCGTGGCGTAAATGAAAATTTACTATTGTAGCCGTTGTTTGTATTATCTTCCAATAGTTTAAACCTGCGTAAGTGTTGTCTAGGCACACGCTAGTGTGTTGTCAACAACTATCATTAGATCATCTAGTTATGTACAATTGTTAAAAGATTGATCATTGATTATAATGAGGTGGCCTGTAATTTGATTGTCTTCGGACCATGGCTCCAAATACAATCATTATTCCGGCCTCACTGCTAAACTGTATGCAACTAAAGGCATATTTTGTCATGTTGAGGATAAATCGTAATGCGTCGAAATCTTACAAATTGTGAAAAATGTAAGAAGAAGGCGCAAGGATAAAGAAAAACTAAAAGTTAAAGGAAAGATTAGTAACATTGTCTTCATGATACTGTTTACAGCTAGTTAGTTAGCAAGTTTTCCTCGTGTTAAATCCTATAGACTTATTGCTCACGGCTAGTGAAAAAGTGGGAAGGCCTATACAGCTGAAAGATTATAAACGAATGCATGAATATCAGAACATTGTACTTGTGTTGGTTCTGGGGTTGTAGGGGTCAGGACAAATTCGTGGGAGGATTCTGAAATTTGCAACCAAGGAATTAAATTTTTTTTCTTTTACATGTTGCAACTAAATATTTCAAGCAACAATGGCTTGGACACTCAACCATGGTCCGTAGATTTATTGTAAAAGCCTGGACGAACTAGAACCTGAACTGTAACGAAGGTCAAAATAGTCAGCCATTTACGTTGATGTGAATTGCTTAACAATAAAGGATACGACGTTAGATTATGGTTTTGCAACAATACGAACATCCAAGTGTCAACGGGGTTTATGTTAATAACCAAAAAACAAAAATCTATGCGGTCTGAACAGTAAACTTCAGAGATTTCTGCATGACAAAATATGAACAAAGAAAGCAAACGAAAAAAAAACAAGGTAGAGACACATCACCACATCACGTATGATACAACATGAAACGTCTAGTTACATGTGTCTATTAACTAAAAACATATCTAATAATGTCTTGGATAGTTCTCAATGCAGCCGAAATCTTTGCAAATTGTGGAAAACATAAGACGAAGGTGAAGGGATACACAAAACAGCTGAAGGGGGATGCGCTGAGTGAGTAAGCAAATGCAGCTTCATTGTGCAAATTAACATTAACCTTGAGAAGAGCAACTGAAGTGAGAAGTGAACAAACATAAAATTCCTCTGGAAAAAATGTAGAGATGAAAATAATACAGTGTGACCGTTTGTACGTTCACTTCCTATGAAAGTTATGATATCCACACATCGGAATATGTATCAGGCTCGCGTCGACTAGCTTAACATTAGCATTTTCTGTTTTCGTGCATCCTGCGTGTAATCCAGCCTGACTATCGCATGCTTGCTGCTAGCTGTAGTGGTGCCATCCACTCTTTTGAGTTGTATGCATGATGAGAACCATCTTGCGTGGCACAAATGTTGAGGCACCTGTGTTCAATGTTGTTCCCTTTTTTCAGCGCATCCCACATGGAATTGTTTGCCAGCACAGGGTAAATTTCTCTTGTGGTCGCTTTCTAATGGCCGCTGACTCCCCCAAACTATACTCTTTAATGCTTTGCTTCACCCTGTAGGATGTCGGTTGTGGCGCTCCTGAGCCTAGCTGGTGGGCACTTATCAGTCATTGGTGTTTAACCCTGCTGAAGCTTACTTGCAACAGTAAACTCGCTCTTTGATTATTGGCATCAACAAGTTTAGAGGTTTCGTGGACAACACCCCCCCCCCCCCTTCTTTCTGGATACTGGCCACGCCCCGATCAAGTGGAACAACGGCAAGAGGAATCTAGCAAATATTCATGGCTGAAACATTTGCAAGGTTTCTCTTCACATTGTTCAGTTTTCGAGCATCCTGAGCCCAGTTCAGCTTGCTGCACTTGGTTATCTTGTGCTGGCTCGTCATATAGTTGACATAAAACCGTGATATATAGTCTGTAGACGAACTTTCTTTCGCCTTGTTAGTGAATGGTTGTAAAACCCATCCTTTGCTGCTGAATTACTCACCTGGCCATTCTGGTAGTAGGATTGGGTAATTTCATTATCCACTTGAGCGGGGCTCGGCCAGTATCCAGAAATAAACCGGGGTGTTCTCCACGAAACCCTTAAACTTGTTGATACCAAGAATCAGAGAAAGTTCATGCACTGTCG
This sequence comes from Lithobius niger, assembly GCA_023313725.1. NCBI lineage: Eukaryota > Metazoa > Arthropoda > Chilopoda > Lithobiomorpha > Lithobiidae > Lithobius > Lithobius niger. The sequence continues at coordinate 6,604 of JAHWFP010249256.1, forward strand.
CCGAGTACCAAGATTTGGCTTCGCTGGTTCGTCTCCCCTGCAAAGAACACCGGTTTTAACAATTTTCCCGGTGCATACTGAGATAAAATGGCCAATAGCCTTCACACTGTATCGTCAGTTGTTGTCACGAAGGATTGCCACCTTCAGAGTACAATCAATGAGTTGCTGTTTGAGGTGTCCTACTCCTTACTGGTACACGTCACTCCAGCACAATTTGACACCTTTCTTCAGCAGATTGAAGAAAGGGACTGCAGTAATAAGGAAGGACGGAATGAACTGCGTATAGTAACATGTAAGCCTAACAATCTTCTCAACCCTTTCAGTTCCTCCGGTGCAGGGAAGCTCGTAAAGACTTTCCGGTTTCCGGTTGTGGGTATATGGAACCGCGCTGTAATATTATGTACCTGAGATATCGTAGTTCTTGAACACAAAAGGAAACTTTTGAATATTTGCTTTTAACCCCAGCATGTTGCAACTTCTGTAGAACATCGGTGATGTTCTTTACGTGCTCCTGGGTCGTTTCGGAAAACAAGCACAAGTTGTCAACTTCTGTTCCGGCTGTTGCCTAAAACTAAGTCCATTAGTCTCATGAAGCATGCTGGTGCATTCTTTACACCAAAAGGAACACAATTAAGGTAAAAACTGCCTCAAAAGGGCTTGAATCCTGCGATTAGCTGTGATTCTAGCAAACGAGGTATTTGGAGGTAACCTCCTCTCAAGTCTAAAACGCTGAAGTATTTAGCCTTGCCCAATATATGACCAACCCTTACTCAATCCTATTGCATACTATCACATAGATTGGCGTCATAGAATTAACCACGCTAAAACCTATGCAAAAGTGTTTCGACCCAAGACAAACCTTCTTCGAAATCACGCCTGTAAAAGCCAAACTCCCCTATCTGGTCATCCATTATCTTTTGCATGCCAAGGTTAGGCGCGCTGTAGGGGATGCAGATTGGCTTGGTTCCTGGCTCCCACTCGATCCAGTACTTCACAAGGTGTGTCCTGCCTAATCTCGATGTTAGTGTACCTCCTTAAACACTCCCTTAGTTATTCTTTACCTGTTGAAGAGCAATGGGCTTTGTTGGTGTGCCCTTCTATTACCATCCAATCAATTTCTTTTGCGTGCCTCCCTCTGCATCGCAGGCCGCTTGCAATGTGACACAGGCATTGTTTTCTTGCTGGGTAGCAAAGGGGGTGAATGTTATCTATTCCTACTCTCCAGCTGTTATTCTTCATATTGGCAACTATACCGCCTCCAAACTTGCAGTCGTGACCGAGTAACAATCTTATCCAATGCTCCTGGTAGAACGAGAACAGGTTGTTTCGACATGTGTTTCTCTGCCTCCCAGGTCATAGGAGTGCAAAGGTGTACTCCTCCTTGGTTGCTGCCTTTTGTCAACAAACACGTTATTTTCGTTCTGTGGTAGATTACATAACCTGTAGCTTCATCTTGCTGTTTACAGTCTTTGAAGTTACGCTGCTGTCCAATAGTTCTATTGCCCTAATTGAGCACAGGCTGATTGCTAAAAGTGGCCTAAAGTGTCCGCGGCCTATCTTGAGTTCGCTGCAGAACGAACACAGGTAATCGATTGTACGTTTTTGGTAGCAGAGTGCCTTTTTGATATCCAAGATGGTTAAAAAAAAACAATGGCGGCCGTCGATTAACGCCGCCCCCTCCAGGAAGACGTAGCCGTTCATAAAATGCTTGCAGGACTCAAGATACGCTGCGCACACAATACTTCCATAAGATGTTTCTTCATGTAACCCATTTGCTTTGCTAACCACTGCATCTCAACGTACGTGGTAGCATAATATTATACGAGGAAAAATGCAAGAGCGTTGCATAAAATATCGAACATAAAATAATTGCATAATATGCCTCAAGACTGGTGTTACACGTAGAGCCACTTTCGAAACTTTATAAAACATCTTTAGAAACTCTACGTAATTCTTTACATAGAACTCTATCGAACTCTGTAGAGATCTTTAAACACTCTTTTGAGTTTTACAAAATATTTTCTTTTAATATGTGCTCTATTGTGCGCGGTGCATCTTAAGTCCTGCAAGTGTGTTATGAGCGGCCACGTCTTCCTGGAGAGGGCGCCTTTAATCGACGGCCGCCATTGTTTTTGTAACGATCTTGGATATGAACAAGGCACTCTGCTACTAAAAAACGTACAATCGATTATCTGTGTTCGTTCGGCGGAGAACTCAAGATAGGCCGCGGACACTATAATGCTTTTTTCCTGAATGAAGAAACGGCATGTATTCACTTCTTTTTTTTTCTGCCCACGTGATATTTCCCACACTACCTTCATAACTTTGTTTTTTTTATCTAAAAGATTGACATATGTGGAAATGTCACACAAATGTTTCGCTTATCACATTTTTTAATTAATCATCTGCTGAAACGATTTGCAGTTTTTTTACACGAACATTTTTCTTTTTTTGTTTTGTTTAATACAATTTATTTTTACATTTTCAACGTTTATTTTCTTCTTCATTTCGCCTGTTAATAATACATATCAAAAACCAAAACTGGTAAAAGGGGCTGCCAAGTTGCGAATGGTTCGGCCCTTCAAAGGAGTGATATCAAAACACCAAAACATTCGCCAAGTTAATCGCACCGCTTAATAGTTCGAAAGTTAAATGAAAACCAGAACATTGCTACTGTCGGTAGCAATATTCAAGTTTTCATATTACGTCCAAAGTATTATTCGGAGCGATTAAGTTGGCGAATGTTTTGGTGTGTTGATATCACTCCTTTGAAGGGCCAAACCATTCGGAACTTGGCGGCCCCTTTTGCCAGTTTTGGTTTTTGATATCAGTCCTTTTTTTAAATTGTGTATTAAACTCAACTCCACTACCGTGGAGATGTGTTATAAAGTGGCACGTTAACTAGAAATTGGTTTTCAACAATTTGCTACTACCTTTTGCCTATAGGCCGAACCATTCTCAACTTGGTCACCTCTTTATAGATTTTTGGTTTGGTTTTAATTTCATTGTAATTTGTTCTATTTCGTTAGTTTTGGTGTGTTGATATCACTCCTTTGAAGGGCCGAACCACTCTCAACTTGGTGATCTCTTCACCAGTTTTTGGCTTTGTTTATTTTGCTTTGTTTTTAGAGTTGGTTTATTTTTCGCGAATTGGACGTGAATACAATTTCTTTGGCAACGTTGCTTAGATTTATCGTGCTACACTAGTGTGTGTCTAGGCACGCACATCAGTATACACGTTGTCATTGTCCGAACTTTGGCTGTCCAATGAGCGACGATGCCGACAATACTAACAATGGTTATAACAATATTTTCGTACTTACGCGCCATCCCACGCCATCCCCGTTACATCCCTATGCTCCAAACCATAAAAGGTACGCAGTTCGTATCGTACTGCAGCCATTCATCCAATTTCATAGCTGGAAGCTTCCCCGTTATATCGATATCGATGAAATCACCCTATGGAAACTAACATGGGGATGAGCGGGCTAGAATTAGCTAGCTAGTAGCTAGTTACACATTTTTCAACGTTATTGAGGATTAGATTTTGCATTAAAAGCAGCTTATCTGGCATTCCTACGCGAGTTAATTTTTGTCAGGTGGGTCATTGCTCTTGATTTCAACTCAATTTAAGCTTTTGTACCGCATTATTATTTTCCCCCATGTACCAATTCAATTCAATTTATTTTTCCAGAGCTTTGACCCTAGGCCGCACGCTCTATCCCAAAAATAAAAAACTACAACCAGTGCCTTACATCGCAAATCCGACAATATCCAACAACTTACACACAGTCCTACAGTCCCCAAGTACCCCAAGTACCTGAAATGTGCCCAACTATGCTTCAAGATATACGACACTGACGCTATGGCGTCGCGCTACAAAGGTTTACAACCTCGACAATTGAATTGATGTGATGTTTGTTGTGATGATTGTTGCCTAACTTGACGCGACACACTAGCGTGTGTCTAGCTGTTCCTTTACCAAATGATTGCCGTAAAACGAATGGTGTTGTTCTGCTTCCCATTGTTTGCTTTTTTCGCTTCATTATTGCACTATTATTTTATTTAGCAGAACTGTAGGTTCTTGCCATTGCGAAACAATCAAAGAAAATAATTTGAAAACATTTCAACTGTCCTCCCGAAGCCCGCATTGAATGATCAAGTAATTCGTTTAGTCATGTCGGCCGCCCAATTTTGAGGCCGTGAACTCAAAATTTGAGCCTTTACACCTTATGGTTTGAAAGTAGACGATTTAGGCAAAAACCACATCGTTTCATTTTACTTCTCAAGAATGGATTAACAGATTCATTTAGAGCATTAAGTGGTCCGTGGCCATGTGCTCTGTCCCTAACACTAAAATTAAAACATAACCATCCACGAAGACTGACACGAACCAGAGAATAGTACCAGCAGGGAAAGCAGTGGGGTTGGTGGGCTGATTATCCATTCCCTGGCCGACAATGTTAACTGGATCAAGACGCAATGACAATGTTACTTTCCTTGTGCCGCATCACCGTCATATCTTGTTCAAGATTGAGCGAAGTGGATTGGATTTTGTGCACCTCATCTCCTTGTTTCACCTTTGTTACAAGTTATAGAATTTTGACATATTTGGCCTCTCCTGCCTCTGCTCCAGATATCCTGTTTCCGAAAATCATCATCCGTGAACGAACCCCTTCTAATTAGCATTTCCTGCCAGTCGTGCTACTAGTCATGGTGGCAGATATACTTCTAAATGAAAATCTGCGTATTGCTATTTTGTTTTTTAGTTGTGTTTTGTAGGATGTTGAAAGAAATTCCGATGATTGTACCCCACTTCCTACCTGTTTAAAAGGGGTGAGCTTGTATCATCCAGCAAAATTTAGCAAGACTAAAAAATTAATATACCCGTTCCTACTCAACATTTTTCGACGAAACTTAGCCAGATAGTAGATAAGTATGGAAGAAATATTTACAACAAAAATTGTGCAATTCTATGCAATTCTATGCAATTCTATGCAATTCTATGCAATTTAAATTAGGGAGCCACATGGAAGTTTGAGTATATTTGAAAACTCTTCAGTTGTTGTTGTTGTTCTGTCACAGCTTCGGAAAAAAAACTGCTGCACCTAACTGTGAAACATGATCGAAGCCAGAAATTTCCTTGTGCTTTATCCTCAAGAGACCACTTTTTCAATTGGTGAGTTACGGGATCATTCGGGAGTTGCGGGGGACCCTGAACGATCAGTTTTATTGTTTTACATTTTTTTATTTTTTATTTATTTTTATCCCTGTGCATTTTAACAAGCAAAGTGAAACTTCAATCGTATAACCCTTTTTTTTACAGAACGCTTGACGTTTTTGTTTGTATTTACAATAATCTTGGGCAAGATAAAATGTCGGCGTATAGCGGCCCAATTTGGTTCAATTCATTTTACGAAACTTTAAACAATTTTCATTTTCATAAAATTGCAATTGTATAAGCTATTATTTTGGGCACATGGCCACGGAAACGACCGTGTAAGGAGCGGCCACGGAAACGACCGTGTAAGGACCGGCCACGGAAACGACCGTGTAAGGACCGGCCACGGAAACGACAAAGTAAGGATAGGATAAAGTAGTGTGAACGCAGTCAGGAGTATGGAAAAGGCTTAATGAAGGGCAGGGAGGAAATGGTTTTAGTTCCGGTTGTGGAAGAGCCTTTCATTAAGGCGGAAGTCGATTTTGTAAAGCCTCTCAAAGTTACGTCTAACGGGAATACGCATGTCTTAACGGTTTGTGATAGAGCGACCGGGTGTCCTGAAGCAGTTGCGGTCAGGGAGGGTAACTCACACGTGGTAGTAAATGAGTCGCCGGCTATTTTTTCAAGGTCGGGTTCTCTGTAGAACTCCACTCGTTTCTTGGAAAATCGTTTGTTTCTGAAAGGGTAACTATTTTCTTGGAAGAATGTGAAATCAGCATTGTTCAGAGTAAGCCTTATCAATCTCTAGCCCTAACCAGACTGGCTGCTCGCGGCTGCACGCCGACGTAGTATGGTGTAAAAAAGACTTCAATATTCGTCCTTAACTCAACACCAACCACACGATTACTGCAATGTTGACCTTGTAGGCACGTAGTTACGCATAGCTTCGCAGGAAATTTTCTTCTGTCTGGAGAGGCCTTCAGTCTCAGGCTCTGGGAAGGTTGTGCAGAACGAGGGAAGACAGTATCAGGGCTTTGGATTTTGAGTATCCTGACGCAGGGAACGAGGCTTTAGCATCAGCTAAGATTGCAAGTATACGTCTACTTCTTCTGAGACGGCAAACTTCACTCCTGCGGAGTTAGTTTATGGAAGAAAGGTGAGGTTAAAGAGGGAAATCGCAGATGGAAAGATGGGATTGCACAGGTTACTACCAGCAATGAGGCTGGAGTGAATGTCACGGTAGTGGAAGGAGAGAACGGAGTGAAAGGTAAAGAGTTGTACAGGCGATCTCAGGTGTGGGATTCAGGAGGGAAACCTGGGAATGTCAAGAGCAGACAAGTGAACGAAGGCGCTATTGGTGGCCCTCTGTCTGCAAGGGTAAAAGAAAAGTGCAGGTGCCTAGTTGTGGTTAAAGTGGAAGCAACATCTGCTTTACGGGTTATAAACACAAAGAAAAAAGTCGAGCCTACGTTAGGATTGACTGGTGACGGCTTGCACAGGTTAAATAACTATGCAAAGTTTGTATTGCCTTTAGCTGTCAGTGTGAAGGGGGACAAAGTGGGAAGGGGCAGTAGCTGCGGGAAAGCTTTTCACAAGCTGCAGTGTGTGCTTGCTTCTCCCAAAGTGTGGTTACGTTCTGTTTCTGACTAAGTTTTCTTGTTGTTGTTGATATGCAAGGTTTACAAGGTGATTGTTAGCATTGTTTGGATATGTGTTGCATGTTTGCTTTTTTGCTGGGGAAAACGGGGTCAACGCCCTCATGCTGAGTGTAGGGGGGGTTTGCCATGGCAAAAATATGTTTTCTCCAGTGGTGAACAGTACTTTTGAGTTGAATCCAGGGAGG
>JAHWFP010249263.1:0-19207 GCA_023313725.1 Lithobius niger
AAAACCATCCTCTTGCCCCACCCCACTTCTCTTCTTTTATCCCTCCACCCAAGGAGACACCTTACAGCCTCCTAACCCACCCTTTCCCCATTTTTCTTCCACTGAGGTCCTCCAAACCCCAGTATTCTATCAACACATGCTTCAATGTCTGTTCCACATCCCACAGGTCTTATCTCCATCATCCCCACCAGCCCTCCACCCCAAGTCTCCTGTATCGAATGAGCCCCCCTCGCCCTAAAGAACAGGGCTCTCCCCCAATCCTCCAGATACCATTTCTCCCACCCTATTCTCCTTTTCTCCTCACGCTATCTCACCATCGTCGATTTACTTCCCATACCTCTAGCCCTCCAACTCTTACTTCCAACTCTTTAATCCTCTTCCTCCACCCCCTTCCACACTCCAATCCCTCCTCACACCCTTACAAACTCCCTGCCAGCCTCCTCATTGCCTCAACCTAATCTGTGCTACACCACCTAGTCACATATTCACACATAATCCGCACAATCAAGCCCTCCTCATTCTCTCTAACTCGCCTCTCAAATGCAATCGCCCTAGAATCAAAACCACATCAGCCCATTTCCCCTAGCCGTAAACCGATTAGCTCCCAACGCCCTTCTCCCTAACTCCCCTTGAAAGCACTCCATCTGCCTCCAACACTCCCTACCATACACTAGCAACACCCCCGGCACAGCCATCCCCTTATAGAGCACCTAGCGATCTCACACTCACAGTACCTTCCTAAAGCACCGAACAGAACGAACCAAACGCACCACTGTCGGTGACAGTTCAGTTCGTTTCCTATTATAGCATTGTTGATTTGGCTTGCTTACGTCAACCATCATCAGCGATTAGTCTGTTTCCGGCAATCGCGCATGCTCAAAAGCTCCACCACTGGCAATCACCCAAAACCACCTCCCCATGATGGTTTGCAATTTGGCATTGATCATGCCTGGTCACATCCATTAGCCAAGCCTAGTCCAATCAATTAGCCATGTCTGGTCACATCCATTAGCCAAGCCTAGTCCAATCAATTAGCCATGTCTGGTCACGTTAAAGGTATGATGTAACGAGTGCTCTGTTGAGCTTGTTGATTTTGCTGAGCTGTGATTGCTGTTTCGGAAGGTACTAAATGGCTGATGCAACATCATTGCGCACGTGCGATGTCAAATTTGGAGCCAAACTGTCTCTAACAGTGGCACGTTCTGTTTGCTCTGTTCGGTCGTTTAGGAAGGTACTGCTATTACAGCCCGAAAGCGCAACTTTCTTAATCATACCCTTAACCCTCCCTTTACACCTCACCTTTTTCTCCATCAACGCCAAATAAATCGGCCTCACCCCACTGATACTCCTTCACCCTCCTCATAGGAACCTTCCCCATGTTCAAGGCCTCCTCCCCCCCCCCCCTATCCCCGGCTGATCTTTCCCCCTTCCAAAATCCATCTACCCCGATTTATCACCGCTAAACTCCATCCACCTCTCAACCTCCCAACATCTGCTCAAGACCCTCCTTCTCCTCTTCAAGAACCCAATATCGTCTGCAAACGTCAATACTAGAGTGCGGAATCCCTTCTCTTCCCTCTTCCCCAGAGAAAACCTCTACCCGACTCACTCTGCTTCTTTTCCAACCATCTCAAAATAAAAAAAAACATAAAGAACAGTGGGGACATCAGACACCCATGTCTTAACCCCCTCTTACTCCCAATAACCCAACAAAAGGCCACATACTTTTTCCCCTCATCTATCCTATGAAGGAGACTAACAAAACCCTCCTCCACTCCTCAAATCTGAAGTTCCCTCCACAGCATCCCCATCTAACCCCGTCCTATGCCTTCGCAATATCCAAAAATGCCACCCACAAACTTCTCCCTTCCTTCCCGCAACCTCAATCGTCTGCATTACCACAAAACATCGTCCTCACTTCTCCTCCCCTTTACCTCAAGTTTCCCCTTTGTCTCATCCTCCCATTGCCCTCAAGTCTCCTCCTGCCCCATAAAGCAGGGCACGCCCACCAGTTAGTTATCTGCTTCTGCTTACTCCGTTTACGCATCAAAGATAACTACGTAAATTTGTTACTTATAAACTCTTCTTCTTTCAACTTTTTTATTAGCTTGTGAGTAATAAAGATCTCTAACCCAGTTTAATTCAAAATAATACATGCAATTTTGTAAACCTAGAGAGCGAACAAGTAAATATACAACAAGTATCACAGCCTACTCAGAAGGGAGAAATAACCTAAGAAGTTTCACCACGATGCTCGCACCCTCCACGAAGGTTTTTGCTTCTATCCCAGCCGGCCTTGCTATCTGAGCGCTTATCTCAATGAACTATGAGTGCCATTTTTGAACGATATTTTACACAAAACTAATTTAAACACAGACATATATTAATAAAACAACACAATTTTTACAAAAACAATTAGAATCTGTAATTTTGTTTTCAAAAATCCAAATTACGCAGTAAGGATTTTCTCAGTCATGAGTTTACGATCGCATGCAGACGATTTTAGTTGGTGAGCCGATCGTTTGATGGCGCCTCGGGAGTTGCTGGAGATATGGAGACGGACAGTAAAAGGACACATTGGATCGTATTATTATTGTTATTATTTACTTTAATTATCCCTTTATTTGCATTAAGGGACCCTTACCAGACTTTAGGCGTCAAACGCACGGCGACAATTCAAGAAATTAAGCGAGCGTATAAGCATTTGGCAAAAGAATGGTGAGTACTGCTCTGAGTGTTCAAGTCCTGAATCTATTGATCGAGTTTACAGTTGCTTTTAGGCTTAGAGGACTGAAAATGATTGTACATTTGGTGAAACTAATCGAATTTTACCTGCCTGACCTATTTTTTAAACCTGTAATTCATTTTGCAGGCATCCTGATAAGAATAAAGAACCTGAAGCCGAGGAAAAATTTATAGAGATTAACGACGCCTATGCGGTATGTTTTGTTTACCACACTGGTTGAATTGGAAGTTTTCATACGAATGATTTCTCTGCTTTAAATTTTTTAATAAGATATTTTCTCCTTTTATTTTTGAACTGCCGGTTACAACTGGCCGTTGCATAGAGAAAATTGTTGATTCGTAGTAGGCTGAAAAATCTATATGTTGGTGAATACGGTCGGCGTGTTGCGGTTTCTTCCCGTTCAATAAGACTCGTCATAATTATTACCACAAGCGTAAAAAAATAAAATAATTTTTTTTTTTACTCTGTCTGCTTAATTAAATGTTAAGTAGGGCTAGGAGTAAAGCAAAGTAAATTTTATTTTCGATTATTAAAAAGGAAAACGAATGGGAAATAAAAGGAACATGGGAAGAATAAGTGTCTCTCGTCCGACTTTAATTTTTTTTTTTTTAATGAACTAAGAATTACATGCTGAATAACGTTTTCCTCTTCCATTTTTGGGGCAAAGGCACCGTTTGGGCATGGTGAAGGGTCAAAGTTAGCACTTTAGGAGTTTAGCGTGACGTCATCCATGTTGCCGGCAGACTAGCCGACGCCACGCAGGGAAGCATCAATTAACTGCCCCACTACGAAACAACAAACCCCAACCAGTTCCTTACAAGTGAATAGCCAAACAAAAGCCGGTACCTATAACTTAAACTAACCGACAATAACAAAACCATACGCAACTGACAACAACCCACCTATCTGAACTGTTTACGAAAAAATAATATATAAGCTATCCGAGACACAAACTAACGCGGGAGGCTAGAACGCAAAGAGTCCGGTTTTCATTAATTTCTGTAGGCCAAACGAAGCCTTTGCCCCAAAATGGTATGGGAAAAAGTTGTTCAGCTGATCATTTTACGTAATTCTAGCGCAACATGAAATTGATCGGTGAGGAGACACCTATTCTTCTCATAAGCCGAACAAAATTTACAATCTAGAACACGAGGTGGAATATGTGGGAGTATTATTAAGTACACTCCGTCAAGCCCTACGTTCTCTCTCTCTCTCTCTCTCTCTCTCTCTCTCTCTCTCTCTCTCTCTCCTTTACGACGCTCCTGGGAATACCATGCAGCATCAGTCATGTCTGGTCGATACTACCGTAAGTGTAGTTTAGGAATATGTGCACAGAAATTCGAAATTAATTAAGAACAGGCCCCGACCCGATCTGGGGCGCTGAAAGGCCTTACAGGGACTTGGTTCACTCACGCGTCGCATGGAGACAGACTCGTTATAATGAAAGGGGAGAAACCAGCCTTATCGTACAACAATTGAGCGTCATTAAATTTTACGCTCACGCACTATTATCAATGGAACTGGCGCTGTACGTCTTTGTTGATAACTTTTCTCACGTTTGAAGACGTTATTTCTACTCTTACCTTGTCCAGAGCGACCTGAGAAGTGTTTTAACATCGAGGTAAAAGCCCCGGCCATTACTGGAAATTGACTGTACTCGCAAAACTGAAGCTTTTCTCCGATTGCTCTGGACAACCTAACGGTATAAATAGTGACTTAAGATGTGAGACATGTTAATAATAAAGACGTTTAGCGCGAGTTCCAGTGATTATAAAAAAAACTAGTTGTCTTACAATAAGGCTTCTGACTGGTTTTGCCCCTTTAATGCATCTATAGAGTCTGTCTCCATGCGAGGCACGAACCCCTGTCTACTGAACAAAATTTTCCAAGAAAAATTCATGAAGGTGTTCAAAATTTCCGTGGACTAACGAGCCATATCTATGGGAGGCACGATAATTAATTCAACAACATCGTGATAAAAATTTTTGTCAAATAGATCGTATCATACTTTTTCTGACATATCGAATTATAAAGGAAACTGACTAGCAATATAAAGATGTCAACTTAAGGCCATGCAAAGTTAATTATTTGGTTTACAGGCATATGCGAGTGCCTTAAATTATCGTGGGTCGAAATTTATCCGAATCTTGGTCCATCTCTAAATACTCATTTTTTTTGACAATCCAGTACACCATTTTAACCGTCTCGAAACAGGATTTTCAATGGTGCTAGTTTCAAACCTCTAGCTTAAACCAGTAAGAAGTTATGTGCTAAAAACTATAAAAAAAAAAAAAAAACACTGAATACTTGATGACAAATACAGGTAACTTTTTAGCAAAACTTGTTACGGCTTACTACATACTCTTTCAGCTTTGAGTTGAGCAAGGTACATGTCGAAGAAACATGGTCAGTTAAATAAAATAAAATGCCTGAACCTTCAATTTGCAACCTGGTCCGTGAACCAAATAATTTTTGTGTGTGGCCTAACAGGTGTTTATGTTCGCTGACGTTCATGGTGATTATCCGCTTGTGGTTTGAGCGATGAGGCAGCCTATTGTTGTTTTATAATTTTATTTCATTTCATTTTGCTTTGCTTATGTAGGCCAAGCAGCCCAATGTAGGCTTCAGCCCTGATTTTTTTTTTTTAATTAATAAAGTTAAAATGGTTATTTTAGTGTCAAAATTTGTTTTATCGATATATTACTGATTATCACGATAATTTTATAAACTTTTATCGGGTCAAAAAATTTTGTATCGTCCCGACAGCCTTTAAAACCACTTAAAGGCGATTTTAGGACACGGAAAAGTGTTGGAAAAAAATTTTTTTAACGATCACTTGCACCCCGAGCTACAATTTTTAAATAACGTATTCTGCTTGTAGGATGAGCCCAACCCATGTCCAAGCTGACTCGTACTTTTTGTTTATTGTGGCTTCACCGGATAAAATAGGACCACTTTTGCACAAAACATGACTTTTCATTTCTTTCTGCACCTAAGATGAAAGAACATAGTTTAAAGGCGCATAACTCCCTCCGGTATATTTTAACGTTTTTCTCGATACATTACCGGAAATAGTTTTATATGAACTCATTTACCTTTTATTTGATCGTCTAAGGATACGATCCCGATGACAAATGTGGCGCGTGTACACTAGTAAGCTTCTTTTTTACCGCTCGGTCCGAGGAGTATCTCACTCCCGCCAGAAAGCTTCTCGGGCGTTCTTGGGCTACTTTTAACGGTGACGTCACGCGATGTTTACACGCCTAGTATGTGACGTAGTGATTCTTCGTGCACTTCAAGTCACATGACTTGCCGCTTTTGAGCGAAAGCCAAGTGAGATAGTAGCTGCCTTTCTCGAGGTACGCAGCTTCAATCCCAGTTAACCTTGTTCTGAGCTTATCAGTAGAAATGGCGAGTAATGAACGCATTTATCTATTCCACCAAGTAGATTTGCTACCGAATCGGTAAAAAAAGGACAAAACTAGAATTGGATCAACAATTAGGTTTATCCTATGTTTACCGCAAGAAACTAGCATTAAAGAACGGGTGGGGCAGGGGTGTCAGGATCCTGACATGGTGATGGACAAAACCAAAGGCGGAGAAGAAATTAAATTGCGGATTGAGTTTCAGATGTAAATTCTCGTAACAGACATAAGGCCAAAGGAAAAAAACGTTTAGCTGCAGTACCAATTAAATTATAATTAGGGTCGGTCGGGAAAAGCTTTTTTTTTTTTTTTGATGATAAGCTGTTTCTGTACAGTAACGCCGTTTTTCATTCCGGCATAATGCTAAAACAAGTCACAAATTAGGCTACAAGGAAAAAAATAACGGTTGGGAGGAATAATGAGATCGGTCGCAGGGGCGTAAACTTACTGTCCGAAGAAAGGAGGGGGGAGGGGGATAGCTCGCGGCCCCCCCCCCCCCAAAAAAAAGCGATACATAATGACCGGTCCCTAAGCATGCCTCCTTAAAATCGCCAATAAATTAATATACGTAACATAGTCGGCAACGATACGACGTAAATTTCGACATCAACACATAATATTATTTATTTGGTCAACTTTGTTCAAATAAAACTAACGTGTGGGTATTTTACCGCAGCAACAGACAGGAGACATTGATGATCATAACGTGCAGTCATCTGCGCCAGTGTTTGTTTACCTCTACTCGCTCCATCTGCACGATCTGTAGTATTTGCACGATATGTCGCGGCTCCGAAATGAGTATGATCTAGCGTCGGATGTGACGTCATGCTTGTTTCACAGAGCAATGCGTGCCGCGGTCGTGTGAACTACATTTTAGCGCAGTTGACGTATGAGTAAAGCAGCCAGGACGGAGGGATTTATGTGCCTTTAATGCTTTAATTAGATGGTTTTTGAGCGGAATTGGCATGGGTGTGGTCGTAAATTAAAGTGGCACTATCACCGTTTGAAATACGAACGAAAATACCATGGTGCCATCTACGGCAGTCATATTGTTAACCTTAATTTGTTAATTAAGGTTAATTTGTTATAAGCAATGTTTCAAGGATGGGGGCATCAGTCAGCCTAGAACAAACCAGAAAAAGTACAATTAGGCCTCAATTTAGGCACTCTTTCTCAAAGCAACAACCACCCCAAACCTTTCCGTAATGTGTTTACAAGGCTTGTAGCATTCAAACTCTATTCCACATAGCTGATGCGTAGTTTATCGCCATGCTTCATAAAAAAAAAAAGCTTTGGCTTCTTTGGGATTCCTCATCTTTCAAGTGTAAATTACGTTATGTAACTGAAGCAATTTCCTTTTTGCAGTAACTCTAGGTCTGTTAAGTTGCATTCATCAAATCAGCACTTAACCATATCTTACTGCTGTGAATCTCTATACATAAGAAGTTTAAAATCCACATTTTTGAATGCTTGTTTAGAACATAGTCGGCCATTTCCTTACTCCTTACCTCTGAATTGTGACACATTTTCTGTACTGTTGTAAGCTTGACAGGCGACCGACTGACAGGCTATTAGAATTTTGCAGCAGCATGTTATTTCAACTATTGAAGCTTTTAAGTTACGAAGTGTTAGTTTCGTGCATATTAATTGCAATTTTTTTTCTTCTCAGCTTCTGTCCGATCCAGAGAGGCGGCGCGAGTATGACATGCATGGGATAACAGAAGATGCCCCACATTTTAGACAAAAACCTGATTACAGCCAGTACCGACGTTTTGATCCATTTGACTCCTTGTTTGGAAGCGATCCATTTCACTTTAGTTTTAATTTCAACGAAGGTTCCCTGTACCACAAGTACACCATTACGCACAAGTAAGTAGTTCAAAACTGACGTTATGGAATCTTGACAGAAATCTTCGTTTTAAAAAGATTTTCTTGGTGGACACATCCTTTTTGGAGCTTGATTTACCAGTCAAGCTACTATAGGCGAGCAAGCGAGGTCGGTGCCGTATTCCTCCTCTTCAATGGACCGTCGCTATTCCCACTATATTTACTCTGCACATGCGCGGGCTTCAACTGTTGACGTCATTTGATAATTCGATGGGAGAGCCCCTCTGTCGGCACATATTGGTGATGTTTGAAACCAACAGGGCAGTCGTTCTCGATCCAACGACTCGACTCAACTATGGACTAATAAACTAGTGAATACTTATTATGAAACGTAAGCCGAACCGCTCTGAACATAAAAATTGCATTCGATTGTGTTAAGCTATGAATTCCAGTCGGCAATATGACTCAAAAATAATGAACAACATTTGACATATCAAGTCACTACGGAACGATCATGTCGACAACGGTCCTATGAGTGACTAGGGAGAAGTCACTGCCCTAGGTGGTAACAGATATAAGAGCCACCGGCCAATAATCAAACGCCGCATGCGTTGTCGCTGGCTAGTTTGCTTTTTTTGGCACGCCGCACGGCAGTAATTCTGACAATTCCAGTACGAAGTGTCGTTAAAAATTTCAAGTAGAAGTAATAACTACCCAACAAAGACCACAGTCGTTAGTTTCATTTGTTTTTAACATTAAAAATTCTTAAACATTGTGGTCTGTAGGGTTGCCACAGGGCCTCGTCACAAAATATGTGTAGAACAGTATTTATTTTGTGGTGGTGGTGGTTTTTTTTTCATCCCACCAAGTAAAAATAGAATGCCTGTAACAGAAACTGCATACCTTTATTTAAACCAAAAAAAATGGAGCATAAATAAATCTAAACAAATTACCCTTCTTCCAGCTACACAAAAAATCTTGCCGAAAAAACCGTTACTGGCAATACTATGAAATTCACTAATCGTAAAATGGATTTAAAACTTTTTTAAACGCGCACTTTCAAAACAGGAGACACTCGCGTATCTGCAAATTTTAGATAACTGAGCAGTTATCTCCATCAGGCACAATAAGGATGGTTTTTGGAACTCTTGCTACATCGTTTTTGTTTACATCGCCTGATTTTAAGTTCGATAGCACACAAAGTCCCTGTTATGAATCTTCAAGGCCCAGTCAATCCTAATGTGTTGCACGTAGTAAACCGTGAACTCGACACTTTGTTGCTGAAAAAGTGGAAGATCGACGACAATGTTGGAGATCGGCCCAACAAAACCAGAGGCCGTGCTCACGTGCATCTTCGAACTTGAACTCGGACTATGTAACAAAAAAGATGTAGCCCGAGTTCATAGAAACCACCCTTATTGTTCCTGATGAAGATAACTGCTCAGTTATCAAAAATTTGCAGATATGTGAGTGTCTCCTGTTTTGCAAGTGTGCGTTTTAAAATGTTTTAAATCCATTTTACGTAGAAAGAAAAAATCGTACTTTTAGCTTTTTTTGGGCAGCAGTGGAATGGGCCCCACCACTGCAGTCCATTGCACAATAGAGTCTTGGCTTACAAATTTTCAGCAATACGTGCTATTACATGTACCATACAAAATCAAGCTTCATAGATCACAGTTGATTACAAGTAGGCTCTTTTGTGAAAGCTCTCAATCTCTGTCTGCGTCCTACCCAATAGTCTTGAGATGAGTAGGAGCCCTGGTAAAACTAATTTTTTCTATTTTTTTTTCAAAAATTGAGAGCTTTTTAATGTACACATACACAATTTAACTGATTTTGTTTAAAAATGTCACATCGCTTACTTTGAAAATTCGAGTCCATGTTTACTTTTTTTTATGCTTAGATTTCAAAGTAAAGGATATTTACCTTTCCAATATCCTTGCAAATTTTCGACAGTCAGGTTTTTCTGGAGTTGTAAGCGGTGATATGGTAGCCTGATTAAGACAGTCGTTCTAAGCCCCTCCAACTCCAGAAAAACCTGACTGTCGAAAATTTGCAAGGATATTGGAACGGTAAATATCCTTTACTTTGAAATCTAAGCGTAAAAAAACGTAAACAACTGATTTTGTCATATTTGTGGTAGCTTTTGAATAGTGCCAGTTCCAAGTCCGTCTCCAGTCGTTCACAAGTTATTAGAAAACCAAAAATAAATTCCAAAAATGACGTACCAAAGTTTTCTGTAGGCATTGTCCTTTCAAACCTCAATTAATCTAGTAAAGCCAAAGTTTGCTCAGCTCCCATTAAAAAAAAAACAGTATTGGTATCAGATTACCGGTACTCTACTGGTATCGGTTTAGCTCTGGTTTCAATAGAAAACCTAGATGCATAGACACAACATATGCTAGCATCAGGAAATTTCTATAAGTTGTTAGTAAACTTTGTTCTATCTTGACTAAGGCTGTACCGAATGAGAAATTTTCAGCCGAACCGAACCAAACCGAACAGACCTTGAACACCGAACACTTCCGAACCGAACAAAAATGTACCAAACCAATCTATCTTAAACTAAAATGTAAAAGAACTTAGTTCACAAAGATTCATCAAAGCACAAGTTTCTTAACCAATGTAGGTATTTTCACATGAACTTGTAAGTCCATAGATGTTGAAACTCTGTTTAAACATAAAAAAAATCTCCACTACTTTTACATTTTCCCTTATAACTTCTGAACCGTTAGAGCTAGGAACTTGTGGTTTGTACCACAGAAAGCTGGCAAAAAAACCTTCAAAATGTTGTATTCAAACATCAAAATCCGTCGATTAGAAGTGAAAATATGTTCGGTTTGGTATTTTGCGTTAAAAGGCCGAACTCCGAACTGAACCGAACACCCTCTGTTTGGCCATGTTCGATTCGGTACAGCCTTAATCTGGACAGTGCTTTTGTGGTGTGGTGGATCTAGGATTTTTCTGGGATGCAGTAAACTAACTCTTATGCGATAAACAAAATCACTTGACAAGCGTTAATCTTAAATTTTAAGTAGGGTTCACCAATAACGTGTTTTGACAAGCCGATTTAATCCCAATATTCCTGGTCAAGTACTCGGGAGTCTGACACCGATATTAATGAACAAGATTTGCGCCTTCAGCTTTATAAGTAGGGCCGAAGACGATGAGTTTAAAAATTTTCAGTTTTGTGATTGAGTTAGTAAATTTCTTGCTGTCGCGTCCTTTTTCGCGTCTTATTTTTGGAGTTTTGGTTAATAACTTGCAAATGACTTGAGATTAGCTCCAGTCGAGAGGTGTCGAAAAAACAGTTAAAATAGTGTGTTTGAACATCAAACTCTTGTTAAAAGGTTTCATAAACTTTGGCAAAATTATATCGAAATAGTTGTGTTATGCCGGTACCGCTAACCCATAACGATCCATACTGGATCCAGTATTGATACCAGATATTTAGATAGAGGTTAGATATTTCCAAACCTCACATCGCTCCTACGCACCCCTTGAATCTTTAATATAACCTAGCTAAACAGTAATACATATATAAATTTTAATTGGTCTGTTCCAGAGCCTATGAAAGCACAATTTTGCCCAACAGTGCAAGACAGCCTTATTTATTACTTTTTTACTCTGACTGGTGCTTGCCGTGCATGCAATTGGAGCCAATATGGAAGAGGATTGTGGAAGAAATGGAACCGTTGGGTACGTTAACCACTTTATTGATTTATTTTTTCTATACATTGCAAACAGTTTTAAATGTTAATTACTCCTTGTTAGTTAACAATGTTATCACTTTAACCAGGAACCTATAGAAAACAACTAGGAGCGTGTCTCGGTAACTTCCACTACAGTGTTAAGTCAGGAGCGGCTACAGTGGTGTACAAATTTGTTACCAGAGGTCGCCACCTGCACGAGATGATGAGAGGTGTGCGTCACGTTCTCAATGTTAATTTTCGGTCCTTTGTTTTTAAACAATAAGTGTTTAACATGGAAACAATACCAAAGTAATAATAAAAAAAACTAAACAAACACATACTCAGTTGTTCTTAAGTTGCTCTAACCAACAATAAAATAGAGCGTTGCTTTCGTAGCACACGTCTGCCTCGCGTGCTAAGTTCAGTTTCGATTTTAGACAACTTGGCGCAGGCGCAGTATTGTTGCGCCTTCTGGCGTTAGAATTTCGTACTAAAATAAACGCTTCTAACATAGACCAGCCACACACGCTCCTAGTTTTCTATAGGCTCCTGCTTTAACCCATCATGGGTTTGAAGATCTTCGAATTGCCGTCTCTTTGACTCGCATGGACTCGCGACCCGACGCTGATCGCCTGACGCGAAAAAAGATTGATTCGGCCGTTTTCTGCACTCCTGCTGTCCACCCACCGCCTCCTCCTCCCGGCAACCAATCAAGCTATTTCCCGTCAAACCACCGTCTGCAACTGCCAACCCTCCATCATCTCTGCAGCCATCAAGACCTCGCCCGTCGTTGTCCGCTCCCGCCGTGCATCGTCACCTTTTGGCCGACTCCGACTGGCTATCAACCCGCTGCTCGACGCACTTCCCGACTCGGCACGGAATCTGCCGGGATGGCCACCAGTTTCCCGCAACGGCATGACGTTCGTTGGCTATTTTCATCGTCTCGCATCTGCTCCGTCAAACCCGCTATTCCCCGCTTTGTGCAGTCAGGCCCGCTGCCCATCACTCCTGCCCGTCGGGCCAACCACCACACACCGTCTGCGGCCCTCTTCCAACTGTTCACGGCCACGCTATCCCGGTCTTGCTGCCGCCCGCCGATCGCTGCCCATCGTTGCTGCCTTTCCGGCCTCTTCTCACCGACCCTCTACAACTGCTTTTCCCACTTCGACCATCAAGCTGCTGCTCACGTTTTCTCTTGCTGCTTCTGTCCGTCTCTAATTGTTATTTGCAGCACTTTCAACCCACCTTCTACCTCACCTTTCACTTGCCAAGTTTGGTTGCATTTTTCCAACAGTCGTCCTGCCACCCATCATCGGACTTCATTGACTATCGCTAACCCTCGTGCATTGAAGCCTGCTGCCCCTCATCTTTTGCTGCTAGCCATCACAGCAATTCTTAGCCTGCTGTCCTTCATCTTGGTCGGGACCTGCATGCAAACCTTCTATCGTTGTGCGTGCTGTTCCTCACCTGACGTTGTTGCAGCTAGTTCGGACCTACGCTCTTTTCAACTGCTGCCCAAACGTTGTTAACTGACAGAATGACTACAACTCGCAGACGTTCGGTTATGTTTGCTTCAACATTAAAAAAAAACAACAGAAAGCATAATGCAACAACATTATTCGCACCTCTTACATCTTAAGCTTAGGCCTGTCGCTTCTGTGAAGTGCTTCGAGTAGCTCACTACACTGCAGTTCATGTGTGTACCACCACCAACTTTTGGCGCTTGTTCCTAACCTCTGTTTCTCTCTCCCAACCTCTGTCTCGCTCCCAATTGTTTGGACCATAATTAATCAGCACGACGTCGTCAGCCGTACAGTTTGCCGCTGTTTCAGCAAGTGGAATAATCATGTCACCACCGAATGTATATGCTGCTACAACAGGCAAGCGTCCGACCTGGAAAACTAGGCTAATTCTATGCATTCATCCAGACTGCAAAACCCCCTTGGCCTAGTCTCATGGGTCGTACGTGTTGTGTACGTTTCAAGTTTCGTGACGTTTACGTTAAGGGAGTGCATTTTTTTCTTGCTCAAACAAAGGTATGTGATGTTTTGACAATCAAAAAAAAAAAAAAACACATCGGGGAAATTTGATTTCCAACAAGTCATTTCAAACCAGATTGACTGCAGACAATTTCTCCTTGGGTGTTGAATCACATAAGCCTGGATACAACAAGTTACTGTGGCGGGCAATTTGCTTGGTTTGCTGGTAGCGGGTGAGTTGTTTGTCCTGGTTCAGTGTCGGTGGTAGGTGTCATGTTGGTGAAGGTGACTCAGTGTTGTGTTGTTGTCATGAAAGGAGCATGACGTTGGTAGCCGCCATAGGGGCGTGGCACATAGGATAGAGGCTTCGAGGCCTAGTTGTGCGGCGAAAGGGACCGACCTGGGTGTCTTCTATGTTGAACACTGGTGGGGTTGTTCCGAGTTGAATGTTGGTGGGGTTGCATCACTCCATGAGAGATTTTCGCTGTGAGAAGCAAGAGATTCAATGAAGGTGACGAATGATGATGGGTTGCAACAGATAAGCTTGCGCAAAATTTCTTAAGATTATGGAAATTTGGAATAGGTTTGAAATTCGTTTGATTATTGTACTTTTAAATTTGTTTTCTTTCCAGATTGAGGAGTGGATTTGCCAACCAGAAGTGTGGATGCAGGCGGGGGGTTCCAGGTGTGTTAGTTTCTACGACACCATTTGTCAAGAAATTGTTTGCAGATAATCTGGTTTGAAAGATCTGGTTGATAATCTGGTTGGAAATGTTAGGGATTTTCATCAGGAGGTTTTAATGCCATCATGCTCATACTTGATCCATTGCTGCCTGCTGCTCTCTTCTTCTTCCTTTGAAGCTTAATCATCACTCATCACTACAGACCTCCAATAGTTGTGTCAGCTGTCCCTCACCAAAGGTTATGAATTCTCGTATGACTGCACCTAGCAGGCTTAGGGTTTGTCAACATGACTCGAACGTTGTGAAATCCGAAACCTCTGCACCAACTCTGCCCTCCTCTTTCCCATTCCAACCACTGTGATTCTTGGGGAAAGGAACTCGGCCAGCTTTTCATGCTTACATTTATAACACTTCACCCACACAAGGTTTAGAATGGAATGGTCATGACAAATCTTTGAAATTAGACCTAGCCTACCTTCACGTCTTCTAACATCTGAGGCTGCTCGCTCGTTTGTGCATCATGCCACTTGCACAGCCTTCACAGCTCCTGCGGACCTATGCCCTTTTCATCTCGCATCCCTCACCTTCAAGCTTTTCGACCTCATGCCTTCATCCCCTGCTGCCAGCTGTCCCTCAACAATTTCCCTGGTAATTCTGCTAAACTTGTCCACGGCTATCCACTGTCCTTCACCCTGAATCAAGACAGCTCTTCGGGACCTGAATCCCTCGACCAAGCCGAGCTAGAAGCGCCACATTCCTTAGCTTCGGCCATCACTTCCCTTTGCCGTCACCTTGCTTCTTTGCAAGCTGTACCGCTGCTCGAACCATCACCACGGCTCCCTCAGACACTTGGCCTTTCACTCTCACCCTTAGCCTTCTATTTCGTGTGGCCTTCATTTGGACACCCTTCACCCCGCAGACTTCCTTCCACTTACGAAGTCTTCGCACGGTAAACCCTTTAGCAGACCTTAGACACTTCGTCTTGCACCACTCGTTTTCGTGACCCTCTCTCGACACATCATGGCTTGTCAAGTTTATTCCAATGGGCATATCTACCTTCATCCGGGAGCACAAGAAACCAGCCCCAAGAAAACTTACCAATTCCGCCGAAAGAAAACTTCTCTTTTGCTTCTTGATCAAATTAATGCTATTTAAACCCCCCTCCCTCCTTCTTTCGCAACAGATTGAATGAGGTTGGAAAGGGTGCCTCCTTAGGACCGGGGTGCTTCTTGCATTCGCAACTAACACACCTGCCCCCCCCCTGCATCCACACTTCCAGTTGGCAAATGCTCTCCTCGATCTGGAGCGAAAACAAATTTAAAAATAAAATAATTAAACGAATTTCAAACCTATTCCAAATTTTTCTTCCCATAAACTTACGAAATTTTGCGCAAGCTTATTTATTGCAGCCCATCATCATTCATCACCTTCAATGAATCTCTGCTTCTCACTGCGAAAATCTCTCATGGAGTGATGCAACCCCACCAATATTCAACTTGGAACAACCCCATCAGCGTACAACACAGAAGACACCCAACTCGGTCCCTCTTCGTCACACAACTCCGCCTTGAAGCTTCTATCCTATGTGACACGCCCCTAAACCATTTGGCTTTTAATCTTAGGGTCCAGGGTTCAACCCCCTGTTTGAGCGCCAATTGTCACCTATACTGTGTGACCCCGGACATCACGTAACGGTTTCCAATAAAGAGCTTTCAAGTTTAACAGCATTAGACTTTAGTTCATAAAACAGCTTACAGAATCCCGACCAGCGAGTAACGAACGAGTTGCACAACTACAATTACAATCTGCTCACTTCGGTTTACCAGCTCTCGCGCGCACGCATGCGCATTACAAAAGGAGATTTCATTCATAGTACATTAGGGGTGGAACGGGGAGTGCTGAAAAGCAGCGATAACCAACGTCATGTTCCTTTCATAACAACACAATACTGAGTCACCTTCACTAACATGACACCTACCACCGACACTGAACCTCAGCAAACCAAGCAAATTGCCTGCCACAGCAACTTGTTGCATCCAGGCTGATGTGATTCAACACTCCAGGAGCAGAACTTTCTATGACACCATTTGTCAAGAAAATGGTTTTATCTAGTTAATCATCTGGTTTTATGATGTGGTTGCCCACATGTTAGTGGTCCTCATTAAATAACCTTTCACTGCCTTACCCAAACGCTCGGGCTACTCCACCAATGGAAAGGTCTCATCAATACGATCAAAATAGTAAATTGGAATGTCAATTGACAAAACGGCAGAAACTTGCCCAAATTTGTTAACAGGAATCTTCAGCTGTCCGCAACGTATCGTTGCGTGTTGCGCTTATTCCCTTCAGAGTTTAAGGCCTCCTCCATCCTACATCACTTCACCCAACCCTGACGTTGATGAATAAAAACAAGAATTCCTCACCATTGGAAGATCGTCGCACTCACACTGAAGATATGCACAACTAGGTAAGGCCCCCCCCCCAAAAAAAAAAAAAAACCTATCCCTTCTTCCTTCAATTCTACGATCAAAACTCGCCCTGAACATCCTAACCGACTCGTCTCGGCGATGGAACGTTCCTTCCCATTGCATATAGCCTTTGAGCATTGAGATCTACCAAAACTAGTCGCAGATAGCCTTTGCGCTTGGAAGTCTACCTAAAGACTGTATTATCGGGAACCCAGCTCACTCCCTTAAGAACCCGTCATGTGGTGCCCGCCACCCGTGATTGATGAGGTCAACTGTAAATGCAAGAAGTTTGCAGGTAGTGAATACTTTCCTCGCCTGCAACTAGAAAGCCCAATTTTACCTGGTTGGTAGGTCAAAATTGGTTTCTATTGCCTAAGGGAAAATATACACTACCTGTAAACCCACCCAACCTCCCTCTTGAGTCACGCACAACATATCGAGAGGAAACGTAGATGGCTGGCTAACGCCGTAGCACAATTTATGGAGGGTGTGCGCGTGCTGGCGCAAGCGCAGATGGGAAGCTGAGCTGGGCCTCTAGAGAGTTTCGATTCGGAGGCCATGAACTGAATGCAAGAAATACAGGTAGTGTATATTTTCCCATTAGGCAATAGAAACCAATTTTGACCTACCCACTAGGTAAAAATGGGTTTTTTTTAAGTGTGCTGCGCTGAATGCTAGATGACTCGTAAGCTTTTGCGTGCACTGAACTCTTATCAAAATTGACACTTACCACGCGACATCCTCAAAATGGGTATATGCCTTGTAGGTAGGCATCAGTCTAATTGTCGACTAGGACAAGTATTATGAACAACTGATCATCTGTTTGCTCATTTTATTTTATTGTTACTTTTTGCATTATTCGTCATTTTAAACCAATAGCGCTGAGCAGGTATTGTTTAAAACCAACACAATTAATATCTGCCTTCATTATGCGTGTACGTGGCATTCCTGTTACAGACAGGTAGCTAAGAGGGGTGTGAAATTCAAAAACTCTATTCGAATCTCCAGTTTGTACTTGACTTGACTCATAAACTCTCATCCACACTCGAAACATTTGATTATGGTCAAATTGTGACAACTCCGTTAATTTCTGACCAATTGTAACATCCAATATATCAAATTCATTTTCTTTCCTGTAGTGCAGATTTAATGCAGTCGCTCAAACCACCTTACAACTGGAAAACTATTTGTACACATGGGCCCACGCAGTGCCGCTAAGCAGTAGTTTACTGGTTATTATACTAACAAATTAAAAAGAATTCGCAACAGTAAAGGTTCAAACTTAGCTTCTACTGTTGCAAACTTGCCTCGGTTGGAATCAAGTTGAATTATTTAAGTTATCACATTTTAACTTTTCACAATGAAAAAAAAAATGTAGGTTCATTTAAAATATCTTACCTTTTATTTTTTGTTTGTAGGCATGGGGACAGCTACCATCCATGCTGAACATGAAAAACTGCTCACTAAGAAGCTTGGAGTCAGTACCTTGCCGTATCTAGTAATGATCATTGATGGACGTGTGGTACATTACCGTGAACCCCAAATCAACGTGAATAAAGTAGTCGAGTTTTCAAAGAGGAAGTTCCCATTTAAGACAATCGTCAACATTAACGAGGACAATTTGGACAACTTTTTGAGTTCATGGGTATCGGACAACAAAGTCAGAGTTCTGTTTTTTGGCCGTCAGGAAAATGTACGGCTGCGATATTACCTAGTAGCATTTCACAACCGTGAAAGGGTTGCAGCTGGTTATGTACGTCTAGGGTCTGCTGACACGGAAAGTATATGGACAAGGTAATACTTCATTACAGTGCATATTTTCTGTTCCCGTGTTTAGCATACATTTTACAATTAATTTTTTTTGTTTCAAACTTAGGTATGGCGTTAGCCAAACTTCAGAATCGCTTTTAGTTTTCAATGAAAATCCGGAAACACCAATAGCTAGTCTAAGTATGTCCGATATTCCAACGCCTACCATGAATGATGTGATCAATGCAAACAAGTTCCTTATCCTGCCACGTTTATCATCTCAGGTAAGTAGTTTCCGATGTTCCTTAAGAGTTTTGAAAAGTATCTTAAAGCAAAGTAAATGAGATGTACCCGCATAAAAACTTTTTTCTTCTTTGGAGTTTGTGAGGGCTGGGTTTTTGACAATAGTAGTTCAAATTTCAGTTAAGGAATAATTAATGTTTTAATTAAGGCTGTGCAGCTATCAATACTAGTACCGGGACCGGCTGCAGGTACCACTGGTACCGGTATCAGACCGGCACCGGGTGAAAAAGTACCGGATTCTGCTTGTTTTTTCCAGAATTGGCATTTTCGTAGATTAATAATATGGCGTATTGTTCCCAATGCTACTAAAAATTTGGTCAGTAAAGGATTAGGCC
>JAHWFP010249272.1:21235-35037 GCA_023313725.1 Lithobius niger
TGGCCTCCTTCAATGAGCTGATGCTGTTTCACTGATAAGTGGCAACGTATTAGTTGTTAAAGGTGAGTTCCAGCTACGTCGAAAAGTTAAAAATTGGAAGGGGTATAAACCTGATTTACTGAATTGTTTAAGTAGCCGACTTACTGAATTTTCTAAAAGTTGCCTACTTTTTGCACGGGTCTACTGGCGATATGCTACAGTTCCCTTATTTATCTGTTGTACTTTTTACACCTCCTCCCCTTCCTCTTTCCACACGCATTTGCTTTTACACCAATCATTTGAAATTACATGCTTTGTTACGATTCACCGTTTGGGACTTAAAGGGCTTGCATTTACACAAAAATTTCTTTACTTCTGTGCATCATAAAATTTCATCTTTATGTTTGTCTTTAGGTTATATCTACTTCTCTATAGGTTATATTAAATTACCACTGACAGTCACATATACGGGGGGGGGGACAGAAAGGAAGGGCCACACTTGGCAATCATAATGAAACTTTGCATGGTATGTAGGCGAACGGGGGGGGGGGCAACTAACCATGTGTCGATCACTGACCTTGACGCATATTTTCAAGGTCATCGTGATGCTAACTTTTTAACCATGCTTCGTAGAACCACAGTGTAAATTAGAAACTTGTAGACAGTGTCAAGCCATGGCCATTGGAAAAAACGTAACGAAATTCGATACGTTATTGTAGGAATTACGGAAATTACAAGCATCATTCTGTTGTGATGGCCGAGTGGCTTTTCTGCCAAACAGTTCTGCCAGGGTCTTTCGTACACCACGCATTGGAACTGGTATACAGAGAATGGTGTCGGCAGCATACGCAAATTTGCATAATTCAGTAACCGTGATCAGCTCTGAAACAAAATCAGAAACGTTAAGTGAGGGACGGACAACTTTAGTTTTATTTTCTAGATGACCCCGGCGACTAAATTATGCCAACTTGCATAATATGCTGCAGTTTGCAGCACCTATCTGTCTATACGTGTAATGTAGCAGATTGTGTCGAGCCATCAGTATGTCAGTTGCTGTTTGTTTCCAAGCAGGCTTCACGTACTTTGGAGGACCACTGGACTTTATTTCACACTCACTGTTTGGCAGGAGAGCCACTCGGTCAGCAAAAGAGAATGATGCTTGCAATTTCCGTAATTCCTAAACTAGCGTACCGAATATCGTTCCGCTTTTTGCAATGGTCCTGCCTTGCCAACGTCTACAAGTTTCTAATTTATACTAGGGTTCTACGAAGCATGGTTAAAAAGTTAGCATCACGATGACCTTGAAAATATGCGTCAAGATCAGTTTAGTTAGTATGGTTAGTTCCCCCCCCCCCCGCGTTCGCCTACATACCATGCAAAGTTTCATTATCCTAACATTAACCTTCTTTGATTGCCAAGGGTGACCCTTCCTTTCTGCCCCGCCCTGTATAAGCCGCCATTTGGGGCTTAATGCTTTATTTAACACGAGTGTAGGCCTATAGACTGCCTTAGGAAACACATTATTACTCTGATGAGATTATATACAGGGTTCGTGCATAATAGCCGAATCCCTTTTTATAGGAGGTGTAACTGTACATTCTGTAAAAAAAAAAACACATTTCCTATTCCAAATTTTATAATTTAGGAATTTTAGTAAAAAAAATCGAGGGAGACTACTTTAAGAAATAAGAGGGCCAAACGGGGAAATTTCACTACAATAATGAAGAAAAGGAAAAAGAAAAATTATTTGTTTACACAGGAAAATTCGTAGAAAGAGGAGTGGCAAGTTTGTGTGCTAGTGTCCAGTTCGTATTTTAGTGCCTGAGTGAAATTTTATGCACTTGTTTACTTCAAATATTTTGGTAAATTTATACCACGCGCCATGGCTGTTTGCTGTGACGTGAATGTCACGTGATGTGTCGACAGGGTTCGTCGCGTGCAGCGTGATTGGTCCCGGGGCTTCGCATCGGCACGTCGGTTGGAGCTGCCAAGAGAGGCTCCTGCCCATTGGTCATTGGTCCCGGTGCGTCGGTGCGGTTCCGGTACTCCTTCTGCCTGCGGCGCCGTCTCCTGGCGACACTCGGCTGGAACTACTTCGTCCTCCCTTTCCCTGCAAGAATTATGTTATAATCTTTGACCTTTAATAATGCCTGTTAGTACAACTGATTATCTAAATCTGATGTAATGTATGTTCCTATTCATGTAACAATACTTGTATCCCATGTGCTCATGCCAATTGTTACTCGCCCTAAACGACCAACTTAAGGGTGGTAACTAAGTGAGGCCTTATCTGGCATTCTAATCATCAACCCCAACCATTCCACATGTGAACAACTTTCGGCCAACTTTATTAGAATCTTTTCTCCCCCCATTTAGATTATTTATTTAGGGACATATTAGTCACAACTCACCACCAAATCCTTTTCGGCTGTACCAGTTGGCAGGCGAGCAAACACCGAAATCATCATTAAACCTGGACCAAAATGGCGTAAAGGTAACCTGTGACTCTGTCTCGTCCCTAACATAAGTTAATCCACTGGATCAACCAGCTAAGGATTACCATCTGTTGATACAGTGACTGGGCTAGTCCAATCAGACGGCCAAACAGCCGTTGTTCTCGTTCGTCATTGGCTAACTCATGGTGACGTCAATTCAATTCAAGTTGAAAAGCTCAACATTTAATAAATAAATTAAAACTAATGAAAACCATGACAGACGTTTGTGTCAGAATGGCTAGCATTAGGTTTTGTCAAGATATTTGCGGAGTGGCGAGGGGTTGGAAGAGGAAGGGCGTAGTGTGTCAAGGGAAGTCGGGTAGGGTGAGAGCTACCCACCAACAAAAGTTTGCACTGTTCAGACTGACGAGGAAAACAGAATCTGTTCTCAATTTTAATCGAGGCTGTGACGTCGTTTGTAATTTTAAATCGTAAATAACCTTTACAGTTCAGTGTCGAAATGTTTTTGTGCTACAAGAAAAATTAAATAAAAAAAATGAAAGCATTCTTTAATTCATAAGCAGGCGTGATATCCAAGAGCAAGCGTGATATCCGATATCATTCCTCCTTTTTCATCACAGTCCTAAACCATTGTTGCAATATCGTCGTATTCGATTGCTAAAGGAGGACTGAGATCGTGAAATTGGGAGATAAAGGTTAATAGCAACCGTTACATCGATAACTGTTACAAAGAATTTATAGGGTTTGGGAGGAGAATTTGTAACTGTAAAAAGTCCCTATTGAAACACGTTAGATTCGTCCCCATTAGTTCAGTCAGAGTTTTCAGAGGGCACTACGTGTTCTATCTGGTAATTTTTGCTCATTTTTCAGACCAAATCTAAAGTAAACTAAATTGCAACTAAGCTAGGCTAAATAATAATTAAATATAAGCTAGTTTCGTTTAGTTTAGTTTAATTTTAGGCTAAAAACTAAATAGAAATTCCCACATAAAACACGTGGCGCCCTCTATAAACTAAGACTGAACTAATGTGAATGTATCTAAGGCGTTTCAGTATGGATCTCAAGTCACAAATTCTCCTCCCCAACCCTATCAATCCTTGCTGTTACTGATTGAACCCAATCAGTAAAACAAAGTTCCTTTCCGTCAAATGAGAACAAACATCCAGTGAAAAATGTCTGGAACTGCGTTATGTGTGATAATACCATAACATTAACAGTATTATGTGCATTATGTTTAACATTAACATTAATAAAGACTTATTTTGTGCGATAATAACAGTTGAAATGCTTCATATCAACCAAACCATTGTTCCAAGAGAAAACGGAATAGAACATGTTTTGTAGTGTAGGGGTTTTTAGTACATGTGACAGCTCCCCAACCCCACAATTAAAGGACTTGCTTGAAAACGTGTCGTGGTGCTTCTCAAGGGGTTCCGGGAATTCCAAATTAACCTAAATTGGTGGAAAATTGCTAGTTGTCGTGGTTCAGTTTTGGTTATGCTTTAATGGTAAAACCTGACATTCTAGGGCGACACTAACCCTGACTTAGGGCCTAAATGGAGTACAAAACGGCATGAGACTTACTTGGGACGAGTTGGATTGGCAAATTTCGGGTTAATTTAAGTTTTCACAGCAAGGCAAAATAGCTACGGGGTTCCAGTGCTAAACTAGCAACGTGTTGGTTCGGTTTGAAGTTAAGTTTGGGGAAACGGGACAAAAAGGGAAAATTTCTAATTAAAATGGCCAAAATTACCTTTCGATGCGGGGAGTTGGAGAGAGGTTAATAACTAATTTGTTGGGAGCACCCGGCAAAAGACCAAACGAGCTCGAGCCGTTACGATTGATGTGAAACATTAAGTACAGACAATTCGCCGCCAAACATTGTTACAACAATTAAAATAATAGCATCATGTCAACTAACAAAGAATATTAAATATTTTGAAGTGACAATGGGTCATTACAATATGACGTCATGTGGATCTTGAGTTTGGCAGCTTTCACAAATGACGTCATCGGCGTAACCTTGGTGCGGTGGTACAATTTCAACGTTGAAATCCGAAATTAAACTCGCACGCAACAGTAGGAAATTTTGTGTACTTTAATTTTGTACAGAGCCAGTTTTGTCGTTGGCGTGACGAAAAACGAGATATATGCGAAGAACGGCAACCGGAAGCCATTTTTCCAAGATGGCGGCTATTTTAGACCTCTTCCGCCACTTAGATTTTTCTAGACTTTTAGTATGTTGTTCAGCATGTCTTTCTGGGCCAGAAACTGCAAAGTTTACTTCTATTACAATTACTTCTAGGTAAAAGCGTAAATTGACTAGCCTGTAAAACGCGCGGTGAATTATGTGATCCTTTAGCTTGACATCACTGCCCCAACATCGGTCTCATCGGCTCTAAGGCGGCTTTTCTTTCCGAATTCTCGCCAGGATTATTGGAGCGTAGCTCCATCTGCAATAACAGCTTTTTATTGTTGTTTAACTTTTCTTTGGGCAGCTGTTAGTGGTCAGCCATGACCCTTCCTGTTCCCTTTGCAAGCTCTGGTGCATAAAATGTTTTTATTTTTATTTTTTATTTTAACTTATTGGGGTTTCTTTGTCGTGTCACCACGCCAAAACTACTGAATCAACCAATTTGATGAAATTTTGTTTGCTGACCAAGTCCACCAAGGAAGGTGTTTTTTGTTTTTTTGTTTGTTTCAGATCGAAAATCTGGTATATTTTGGGCCGGAAATTTAGGAAAATCAATCGGAAATTCTTACAAACCAATAG
Source organism: Lithobius niger (assembly GCA_023313725.1). Lineage (NCBI taxonomy): Eukaryota > Metazoa > Arthropoda > Chilopoda > Lithobiomorpha > Lithobiidae > Lithobius > Lithobius niger. The sequence goes on from JAHWFP010249272.1 coordinate 26,444, forward strand.
AACAGCGATCTGCGCGTGACTGTTATAAGGCAGGCGGAATGTGCCTTTAAAGGGATATACCTCCAGCACCATTTTTCTCGATCCTCCACATCAAGTACGGCCCCAAAGGTCTATTTACTTACCGTTAGTCTTTCCCTTGCTAAAAAAAAACCGTTTTAAAATGTGGCGTCTAGGAGATTTTCTGTTGAATATTGTTAACTATATTTAAGAACGACCCGTCACTAAATGATGCATTGCGCGCGTACAATAATCATGACGTTTCATCTCTGTGTGTACATCTACTAATTTTCTAATAATTACTATGAGATCTACAGTCTAATAGACTAATGCGGTAAAAATTAACATTAATTATTCCAATAGATCGCCGAAGCAAAATTATAAGACACTAGCCTAGAAAATTATAAATTGTGATTTTAAAATACGTGAATCATTCCGGTTTGTAACGACACAATCGTTGACTTGATTTTGTCTCGTGTACTATTCACAAAGCCAACCGAGACAGCAGCTATGCAAGGAACGCAGCTACCACCCCAGCTAACCTTAGCGCCGTAATTGCTCGGATGATGATCTGCGCGTAGCTGTAATTTGGCACGCGGAATGTTACAAGGCACATTCCGCCTGCGTTTAACAGCCACGCGCAGATCACCTAAACGCATATTACCATCGACGAGGTCAACTAAAATAGTAATCTCAGTTGGCTTTAGGAATAGTATACGAAACAGCATCAAGTTAAAGTTTGTGTCTTCACAAACCGGAATGATTCTCGAATTTTAACATCACAATTTATAAATTTTTAGGCTAGGATATTATAATTTTTCTTCGGCGATCTATTGGAATAATTAATTTTAATTTTTACTGTATTAGTCTTTTAGATTGTTGATCTCATAATAATTATTAGCAAACTATTAAAATTAGTGCATGCGCACACACAGATGAAACTTCAAGGTTATTGTAGGCGCGCAAAGGATCGTATACGTGTAGGATGCAGTAAATATAGTTCCCCAATAGAGCAGTGACACGACGTAGTATTATTGTATATACCTCTATGCTGGAGCCTTAATGGGTTAACTGCAAGGGGCACTTCAGAGAGAAACAAAAGGGCGTCATACTGAAGCCGATGCTGTGAAGAGTGATTTCTTCGACCTAAAACGCGCGATTTGTGTTGTTGGAGAAAACAACGTTATTTTAAGCCTAAGAAATCCGCTCTTCCGTTGTTTTTCTCTCCATTTTTATGTAGTGCACCTTGTAGTTATGCCCTCCAAAACCCATACTGGTGCTAATATGGCGGCAAATGTCACTGCTCTATATTCAACTGAAAATCTTGTAGACACCAGATTTTAAAACTGTGGAGGATCGAGAAAAATGGTGGTGGGAGGAGTGTCCCTTTAATGCCATCTGGTGGGAGAGATGTGCAAATCTAAAATTGTGTTTGTGAGTCTCCTTACCCGTAATTTTATTAATTTTTTTGATATCTTGTTTTCATTTTAGTGACGGTATCAGCGTCGACGGTACCTTTTATCTGCATTATATATCTGCCAGTTTTGTCTTGCATTTCCGTAACTTCCGTCCCGACGAAAGTCATAGGTTTGATTTACTCCGGCGCTTTAACCATTGTGCTGCTGCTGGTCAATACTCCAACATGCACAAATATTGGTGCTAGCGTAAGTATACTTTGAAATTAACCGTGTAGCCATCACACGCCTTCTGAAAACGGGGGAAAAAAATGCTTGACTTGAATAGCAAAAATCCAAAAAGGCTGGAAATGTCCATGACAGTAGAGCAGTGACACGACGTAGTATTATTGTGTATAACTCTATGCTGGAGCCTTAATGGGTTAGCTGCAAGGGGCACTGCATAGAGAAACAGAAGGGCGTCATACTGAAGCCGATGCTGTGAAGAGTGATTTCTTAGACCTAAAACGCGCGATTTTTGTTGTTGGAGAAAACAACGTTATTTTAAGCCTAAGAATCCGCTCTTCTGTTGTTTTTCCCTCCAATTTTATGTAGTGCACCTTGCAGTTATGCCCTCAAAAACATATACTGGTGTCAATATGGTGGCAAATGTCACTGCTCTATTAAATTTGGCCCTGTTTGGTTAAGTTTTTTAAAATTTGTGTGTAATTTATGTCATAAAAATGTCATCAAAATATATAAGTAGTGAAAATTTCAACAAAAATAACAGAAATCATCAAATAATAAAAGATCAGACAAAAAATAATCATCAACAAATGATCAGAAAAATGGTGAACCAGCAATAGATCAGACAACAAATGATCACCAACAAATGATCAGACAGCTAATGATTACCAACAAATGGTGACCAACAAAAATGATGAGACAACAAAAATAGTGAAAAATGTAACAAAAGCACCAACAAATCAACTAAAAAATGATCTGACAAAAGATGATCACCAACAAATTTCCTGACACATACGATCAGACAATCGATCAACTAGCAAATGATCAGGCAACGAATGGTTTCAACTAACGGTCAGATAACAAAAATTATTACATTGTAACAAAAGCACCACCAACAAGTATCAACTAACAAATGATCAGATCAAAGATGATCAACAATGATCACCAATGAATGATCAGACAAAAAATGACCAACCAGTAAGTGACCAGACAAAAATGATCACCAACAAATGGCCCGACAAGAAATGCTCATCATCATTATTATAGGCATCAACAAATGAGCAGACAACAAATAATCTGACAAAAGATGCTCAAACACCAAATGATCAGAAAACAAATTCTCATCAACATATAATCAGGCAAAAAATAATCACCCAAATGATTACACAACAAATGCTTACCAGCAAATGAACATAAAATGAATGTTCACCATCAAATAATCAGACAACAAATGATCAGACAACAAATGATCAACCAACAAATGATCAGACAGCAAATTATCATCCAACAAATGATCAGACCACAAACCAACAAATGAACAGAAAACAAATGATCAGGCAGCGAATGGTCCCCCAACAAATGATCAGATTACAAATAAACATACGTTACTCCACTTGGAGCAACAGCGTAATCATTCCATCATCACTCATTTTGCTTAAACTGTAGATTTCTATGTACGATAGATTTAAAGAGTGTTCAGTTTCGTAATATGACTGTCTATTATTTCAGGATATTTTGCCCGCTATTATGCTGTATATCATAGTTGTCCCTGCAGGCGGCTATTTAACAGTGCAGTTCCTCATTGACCTTATTCGGACAAAAGAACATTCAAGTGTCTTATCCAATCAGATCCCTACAAATGCTGTAAGTATTACTAGCCAATTTGTTAAAAGACGAGGAGATTATCTTAAATCAAGAGTTGGATAAGGGAAAAAGTTAATAAATATCATGATTATTCCCCCCCCCCCCCCCGACACGCTATACTGCTGGATAGTTGGTGTGCTAGGCAACTGGATGACGTCACTTGTAATTAGGCCTTTATTTGTGTGATTAGGCGTACATTTGGATGATTAGGCCTATATTTGTGTGATTAGGCGTATATTTGCGTGATTAGGCCGTTATTTGTGTGATTAGGCTGTTTTTGTGTGATTAGGCCTATATTTGTGTGATTAGGCCGTTATTTGTGTGATTAGGCTGTTTTTGTGTGATTAGGCCTATATTTGTGTGATTAGGCTGTTTTTGTGTGATTAGGCCTATATTTGTGTGTTAGGCTGTTTTTGTGTGATTAGGCCTATATTTGTGTGATTAGGCCTATATTTATGTGATTAGGCCGTTATTTGTGTGATTAGGCTTATATTTGCGTGATTAGGCATTCTTCTGGATGACGTTACTTGTAATTAGCCCTATATTTTTTGTGATTAGGGCAACATTTGTGTGGCTAGGCCTATATTTTTGTGATTCTGCATATATTTGTGTGGTTAGGCCTATAATTGGCATTAGTGAATTGGCAATTTGTAAGTATATACCTAGGAAGGCCAAACTAGGGCAAGTATGCGAAATATGTTTTGTCTAGGGCACGGAGTGAGCAGAAAATCACAAATAAAACCCCTGGTGCCCTTTTGGGGTGACTGGTTGACCCAGACGAGCACGGAAACAAGCGGCGTGCATTTGGCTAAACATTGTGCATGCACCAGTTACCTACGGTCGAAAGTGAATCTTGTTGCATTGAATCGTCGCTAGCATCGCTCTGTTTGACTCGTTTTGCCGTGTAACTTACAAACTTGTAAGGGTTCGCTGCGAGTCGGAGAGGTAATGGTGACTAGAACGGATTTGTTGGCAAGATAATTTGTTTTAATGCTGATAAGCCCTGCTCGGTTTGCTACGTGATATATCGCCTCCTTCTCTGTTCTTCTAGAGTGTTTTATCACAACTGTGCATGAGCGAGGAAAAGGTAGGGTGGGAGGGGATGTGAGGGTGGTTTCACCCTCACATACTGTCCCCTTTTCACAACAGGCGCCTACTCCTTGCTCAGCATTGTTTGAGAGCTCATGCCTCCACAATCAGCAGTCGTGGTAAGTCACACTTGGCTCAGCCTCGGATTCGGGGTATGGGCTCGCTCCTAGCTTTGTGACTCTCGCAGTGGGTAATCGGATCCCACTGGGTGAAGTGAACTGATTGGGGATGTAATAACACGTTTCGTTTGAAATCCAGGTTCAGGTTAGTGTCTGCTTGTGATTCATCAGACCCACATTGTGCAACGATCAGAAGAGTTCACTGTTGTAGTCCACCATGGGTTGATCTTGGGCTAACTGCTCTCTTCAAGACCCTGTAATCTCGATAGTGTTTCGACCGATTGCAGCGCCAATTCGAAATTCTGGCTGTGCTTAGCCAATGACAGCAAAACTTGAAATTAATCATGGCGATATAGTTACTATGGTAACCATAGCAACGATATCTTCGGAAATTGACCAAATGCTCGTGCGTGGGCAACATCTGAAATTGAAGAACTTTTTCTGTGTTCGATTCAAACCATACTCAGTTCATTACAAGAAATGTGAACCATGGAAGAAGATTCAGCCTGAGCAGCCACTCAGCACACTTGCCGGAACACAAAAACATGTTCTATACTTAGTTCCATTCATCTCTACGACCCGCTTTAATACTGAATGTGAAATAAAACTTGATCAGCCAATTCTGATCTATCTTAAAATGTCTTTGGTGTCGTAATCTGGCTTATATTTTTAAGCGATTAATTTAGTATTCTTATCATTACCATCTTGTTTTAGTAATACTAAATAGTTTCGATCTCCATGATACTTTGCTCTTCCGGTCACTTGACGACATCTCCCTCTCACGGTAAATCGTTGAAAATCAATTTTAGCCCGAAGGACAGTTTGTGGTGCTCCCAGTCTCTTAACAGTTTCTGGAGGATGCGCTTTCTGTGGCAGCTGTGGCAAGTGACTCGACCTTCTTGAAGAGAGTAGTTGGTCTAAGGGTTAATTTTAAAGTGATTCGGTGATTTTTATGTCCCTGTTGACGATTTAGTTTGTTGAGGCTCAATTCTAGTTTTCCCTGCGGAGAATTGAATTCTATTGCTGGGATAAACCATTCCCCAGATTTGCTCATTTGGTCAATTGGTTTGGCGATGTCGGTGTCCAAGTGTTTTGTGGTATCGGTGCATTTATTGGTATCGCCATCCTACGCTCTGACGGAAGGTATACGTCGGGTGGGCAAAGTACAGCTTGTGGTGGTGATAGGTACATCTTGCGGTAGCAAAGAAAAAAGGCGAGCGGCCGACAATGTGAACGGATGTGCCCTGCAACAATCAATAACAAACGAAACATTGCTTCAATAATGCTGATTATTAGAGCAGAGTTGAATAGTTTCAAAATTGGTTGAGTAACCATCACTGCATGCACGATAGTTGTTGTGGGCTTATCGCGCTTGGCGTCCGGGTGCTGCAGACGTAGGGCCTTTGGACTTCGGGGAGATGACCAGCAGTGGTTAACTCTCGTTAAACCCTTTGAAAGCCTTTGAAACGCTTGGTATCAAATCGGAGAACTGGCAATTCAGCCACACTGAGATTAACAGTGGTGCCTTCCATTGAAACGCTATTTGCTTCTCTAAGAAAAAAAACCACCGGAGGCTCCGAGGGACGGTCACTGGGATCATCTCACCACACAATGGGGGAATGTAGGGGCCCAGGGGGTTTGAAGGAGGGGGTACGGTTGGTAACGATTTTCAGTTCATGCTGCCCAGTAAAGTATTTCGCTCACGCATGTGGAAACCAGCTAGACCAGCGTATGTTATGACGGAGGCAGAGGCTAGTTAAATTGATAAAGAGCGAATGGAGTTTCAAATCAGCTCGAAGTTTTTGATGCTGTTAAGCTCGCTCCTGAACCTACAAACATACAAGAATTAAAGTCTTACTTAGGTGTTATAAACCAGTATGGCAAATTCGTTCCTCATTTGGCAGCCATACTGGCTCCATTAAATAAACTCTCATCTCCAAAAACAGCTTTGAAATGGACTGAGGTTTGCGCTGCAAACGGACCAAAAGGCCTTGCTGTGGACGTTTGGGAGCAAAGTTTCTATTCCTGTAATGGTGGCAGCCCGCATCCAGTGGTGGGCCCTATTCTAGAAAGGGTATGACTTTGAACTACAACACATTCCCGGCAAAGAAACCCTCACTGCAGATTTTTTATCTCTTGCATGCCAACGCCGTACGAACCCCCTTTCAAGTGATCCCCTGGTTGGAGAATAATGAATCAGGAAATTATTCAGTTGCTGCCAATTTTGTGTGAACAAGTGGAAAAGCAAACATTAAAAGATATGCTGTTAGCATGGTTGGCGTGACAAAATTGAAAACGAAGATTTGGAGCCCTATTTTATAAAACGGTATTGAAGGTAATGCTATTTATTGGGAGCATCGATTAAACATTCCTGAAGAATTGCGACCACAGGTCCTAAACGAACTACACACTGTACACTGTGGTATAGTCAGAATTAAGATGCTTGCTCGCTTTCGCATCTGCTGGCCCCAAATTGATAGCGCCCTTGAGAATCTGGTGAAAAAATGTGAGCCTTGTCAAGGTAACAGAGATATGGCGTTTCAGGAAGGAAACAGTTTGGGAAAGACCAACAATTATTTGGACTTGCATACACATTGACTTTGGTGGCCCGTTTCATTGCAAAAATGTTGTTAATTATCATCGAAGCACATTCAAAATTCCCGTTTGTAAATCATGAAAATCACTACAAGCAGTGCTGTTATCCGAATCCTTAGGGATGTATTTTCGACGTATGTCTTTTGCAAAACACTCATGAGTGATAACGGATCTCAACTGGTTAGCAGTGAATTTGAAAATTTCTTAAAAGAATCATCTGGAATTGGACACGTTACAAGCATGCCTTATGTGCCAATGAAGAACGGGACCGCTGAAAATGTGGTCCGGCCCCTGAAACGAGCATGAAAGTGAGTATCTCAACTATTGATAATGCGGTAGTTAATTTCGTTATGCTAGCAAGACTTAGGTCGCCCGCGCACTGAGCGACTTGGCCGCGCGGCCAGGTTACTGCAGCCTTATTCCGCATTCCACAACACAAACTTCACTGTCAAAATCGTTTCTGAAATATCAAGTGCGAACACGGACGTTACTTATGGTTCCTTGTACTGAAGATAAAACACGTCTAAACTCACCTTCGAACATGGTGACCTGGTGTAGTGCACAGATAACTGGCCAATTGCGAAGTAACGCTGGGTTGCCGGTTGAATTACATCGGAGTTGAGTGACTATAATTACCGTGTTTTGCTAAGGACGGGAGAAATGTGACGGAAATATAATATTTGCAGCTGCGCAGAAGAATTACTAACGAGCTGGAATGAGAATTATTGCAATCACGTGTCGACGATGTTAATTGGCATGTGAATCTGTCGTTAACGTCGCGAGGGGGCATATCTGTTAAGGGTGAAACGATGCGAGTCGGCCTCCGAGGCTATTGTCATCGTATTTGCCATCCATGGCAATGGACCCTCCACGAAAAACACCAACACCTCACAAAAAAAAAAAAAAAAATAAGTCCCAGAGAATTTTTCCACACCAATTCGTGTGACTTTGGATACGTTCCCGTCATTAATTACTCCATCAAGGCAAGATCGAGTTGCACCCATTAGTGTACAGAGTGGTTGTAGTTTTATGCACAGCACCTCTTAAAACAATGCCACTGGTGTTGCGAGTTTTTATCTCCAGAATTTCGACTCAAAGTGTGGTTCCTGGCCCTTCTGCAGTGGCGTAACGTCCAGGTAGGCTAGGTAAGCATTGCTTACGGGCCCCTGCAACTCGGGGCCCCGCCAGGCGTCGAAATATGTACAGACTACATCATTGCATTGAGAAAAGCATGCCGAAAGTATCGTCCTAGAGCCTCAAGTTGTGAACTAACTACGGTATGTAAATTTCATGTTCAAAGTGCAATATGTTATAACCAAGTCCTAGTTCCCAATAATGTAGCTACAAAGCAAAGCTTATAATAATTCGACAGTTAAAGTAGGTTAAAAAATACCCTACATGTTTTTTATAAATTTTTTTCAAACATTATTGTTTGTTTGCATTACGAAGTTATTTTTTTGGGCTGAAAAGTTGTTGGTTGTTCGGGTAACATAAACCAAACAATGTACAT
>JAHWFP010249274.1:0-15001 GCA_023313725.1 Lithobius niger
CCCCCCCCCCCCCCTCCGCCCCATCTTCTAACTGTAGTTCCGCCACTATTTTGTTTGCCGCTACACCACTGTATACAATTCGTAGTTTTTTTAAGTGTAGACCTCCTGGCCCCCAAAACCTCAAGAAGAAGATTTAATTCCTTTGGGCGTAACTGCTGTAAAGTATGTTTTGGATGTCACTTTGGACTTCTATTTTGAATTCTTATCAACCGATAGAAATCAAGTATTGACGTCGTTCATCGTTCAGCTGTATTTCAAAGAATATTCTTATCAAATCCATGCAAATCGCTTCATGCCTTTTGTTTAATACATGTCGTATGATTATGACAGTTATTAGTTTCCATGTTCCGTTACTAACGTTTTAACGTATCATGACGTAGGCACGGACGTCACATCAGTTGGTGCGCGACGACTGATGTCACCGATCTGATACACGAGCACTGACTGAGATGACGTCGGCGCCAACGTCATGATATTGGACTCTCGTTGAAAAATTACTGTCAGAACATACAAAGGAAACTAATAATTACACATCAGATGACACATTATGAAACAAGAAGGAAATATAATAACACAAAAATATAAACAACTAATGAAACTCACGTTAATAAAAACAACATCTCTCAAAAAAAGATAAGTATGCAAACACAAACACACGAGAAACCATATTAATTACTAAAACCAATTATTAATATTAACACAAGGCTCATCGAGTTACTGACACTGAGAGAAAGTATGGCGAAGAACGAGGAGTGTTCAGATATCCAGCCGCAGTGAGAGACGACACACCAGGCATAGCTGTCAATCGCTAGACGCGAGAAAACTTGAATAGTAGGAACCTCTCTTGATAAACATTTTGTTCTTAACATTCGTAAACAGTTTGTTTCTTCGCCATAAAGGTTGCACAAGACGCTCTTTTCTTAGTTTGGATTTATTTTGATTTCAACTCTAATTCATTGTTTCGCAGGAAAAAAAATATAAATTGTTGTACAGCTTTTGAAATTGTTGAATCATATCAAAAACCAAAACTGAAGGCACCGCCAAGTTCCGAATGGTTCGGCCCTTCAAAGGAGTGATATGAACACACCAAAGCATTCGCCAAATTAATCGCACCGACTAATAGTTCGAAGGTTAAATGAAAACTAAAACATTGCTACTTTCGGTAGCAATGTTTAAGTTTTCATTTAACGTCCGAAGTGTTATTCGGTGCGATTAATTTGGCGAGTGTTTTGGTGTGTTGATATCACTCCTTTGAAGGGCCGAACCATTCGGAACTTAGCCGGTTCCTTTTACCAGTTTTGGTTTTTGATATGATATCAGTTAATTTTTTAAAATTGTGTAATAGACTCAACTCAACTAGCCTGCAGATATGTAATAAAGTGCCACGTCAACAGATTGAGTGGTTATTTTTCTAATATTTTAATTTCATGTTCCACTCCTTTGAGAGGAGGAACCATTCTCAAGTCGCATCTTTATCAGTTTTTGGTTTTGTTTTAATTTTTTTAATTTAGTTCATATCACTCCTTTGTGAAGCCGAGTAACAACTTGATGGCCTCTTTACCAGTTTTTGGCTTTATCTTGCCATTTTGTTTATTTTTCGTGAATTGGACGTAGACACAATTTTTTTGGTAACGGTGTTTACATTTGTGAAGACATATTAGCGTGTGTCTAAATACGTACGTCAGTATACACGTTGTCATTGTCAGAACTTTGGCCGTCCAATGAGAGACGATGCCGACAATACTAACAATGGTTATAACAATATTTTCGTACTTACGCGCCCTCCCACGCCATCCTCGTTACACTCCCAGGCTGCAAGCCAGAAAAGGTATGCTGTTCGTATCGTATTGCAGCCATTCGTCAAATTGTATAGCTGGAAGCCTTCCCGCTATCGGTGAATAATCACCTTATGGGAATTACCATGGGGACGAGCCGACTAGAAGAAACTACCAACTAGAAACACATTTGCAACGTTATTGAGGGTCAAATTTTGCATTGAAAGCCGCTTAGCTAACATTCCAACACCAGTTAATTTTTGTCATTGCTCTCCATTTTATCACAATTTAAGCGTTTGTACCGCTCTAGTATTTTTCGCAAAGTACTTGAAATCTGCCCAGCTATGCTTCAGGATACTTACGCTATGGTGTCGCGATGGTTTTCGTCCTCGACAATTGAATTGTTGTGATGTTTGTTGCCTAACTTGGCGCAACACACTAACGTGTGTTTAGGTATTACATTTGATTTCATTATCTCATGAGCTTTTATTTTACTGTAATTAAAAAGAACCTTATTCCGCACCTTTTGTAATCTTATCGTTTTCGTTTTATTTGCATTCCCGTAGATTTCAATACCATAGCTAATGAATATCCTGAAATATCTAACGAATATCATGTTCATGTTGACAACGAATTCACGGTTTTCGTGAATTTGATGATGGTGTGGGTAAATAAATATACGGCCAAGCAGCCTACAATTTGGTGAAATAGGCCGTCTTTGTGCCCCGACACCATTAGCTGGCTCAATAAAATATGTCACTGCCTTCTACCTGAAAAAAGTAAGTAAACATTGTTGTGTCTCCGTTTTAGTAGCGGAACTGATAAAGTGTTGCGTCCCCTAAATAAATAATTAATACGACTGATCTGGCAGAAACTTGGCATTCAGTTTACATTTGACTGGGAATCGTGCCTTTTTACTATTGGAGGGGCGCTAACAGCAAAGATTGCCTTTACTTTGTGATGATATTTTTATGAACGTTGGGAACACGCCACCTGTGATCCCAAAATTCGTCCCTCATTGTTAGTAACATTGTTAATGACAGACAATAATTGATGCGCCACTTGTTAGTCGTAGTTAAGGTGTATTGTTTTAATTGTGAGTAACTATACGTCGGTGTAACATACGCCGGTCTAGCTGGTTCCCGCATGCAACAGCGAAATATTTTACTGGGCAGCAAGAAACGAAAATGGTCATGGATCACCTTCCCTGTCCCCCTCGACCACCATCCCCCACGCGTGATCAGATTTTACCCCTGAGGTCCCACTGAGGCCCCACCCTCGTACCCCATTCTTCCCCTGCACCCGTCACTTGTGTGGTATTAATGTATATTCCCCCCTCCTATCCCTGCTCCCCCTCCCTTGAAACCCCTGGTGTTTGGTCTTCTTAGGAAAGTAAATAGTGTTTTAAATGGAGGGTGCCACTCTTATTCTCAATGTGGCTGAATCTACCCATCGACCCACCTCCGTCCTCCAAAGGTAATTTGGGCATTCTTAATTAGAAATATTTCCCTTTTTTTTTCCAATTCCCTTAACTTGAATTCAACCCGGACCAACCCTATTGCCAGTGTTTCACAGCAACCCCGAAACTGCAAAATTCCATTCATACCAAATAATAGCCCGCCACCATATTTTTAACTCACCCCGAGTAATCCTTTTAATTTTGGCATTTCATTTAAGCCAATTAAGGCAAGAGTCGTTCCCAGCATAAATCCAGCGAGGCTGAGCTGATCATCGCTCAAATTAATAATTAACATCACTAGAACTGAACCACGACTTTGCGCCTTATTCCATCTGCTGGGTTTTAATTTGGAATTACCCCAACCTGAAGCATGACCCATACGTTACGTTGCTTGCTAGTACCTTAACTGTGGTGTTGGGTTGAGAAGCCGACGCACGTACCAATAATCACCGCAGGTGACGGCGATATTCCAATGATCGTAGCTTAAGGAGTGCCAAGCGTTTAGTGTAGGATTTATTTTTTTTTACCCCCAACAGGTATTTGGTGAAATTTCGCTGAACAGAGTCAACGTTGTCAATATACCCCAATAAGTGTGGAGACCAAACAGAACCCGTATATTCCAGGATTAATTAATGCGCGTCACAAGTGCTTCAAACGGAAAGATGCTTTTTAAAGAATTAAATCAAATCTTTTGGCCACAGACAAGCACTGTGCGTTGTACTTTTATTTCCTGTTGATGATGATTCCAAGGTTCTTCATCTCTGAAACAATCTCAAGGGGATTCCCATTCAAGTTGTAGTTTGGATGCCCTCCACCTCCAATCCTCATAACTTTGCTCTTTTCTTGATTAAATTTCATTTGTTTCTTTTAGTTCATTTCTGCAAGTGTTGAGGACTTCCTGTAAGAGTTCAGTATTAGCAACAGAAGTGATTTTCTTGTAAATTTCTTCGATCACAAAGAGCGATAGCTGCCATAAAGTTCAGCCACCACATCATCAATAAAGACTTTAATAGTGTTGGGCCTAGATAGATCCCTGGATAGATCCCTAGATAGATCACTTCGAATGCAGAAGAATTCTGAACAATAATCTTTGATAGACTACTCTTTGCTTCCGTTTGCTCAGGTAGTTTACAATCTAGAGTAGAAGCCAAACACCTCTGGTCTGCAGTTTTTGAAAAACGATGTCGTAAGGAACGTTATAAAGATCAAGATAAACGACGTCAGTAACAAATTTATCCCGAGGATTTTTTGTTTTGCCGCTAGTGGTTTTACCTTTGAACGAACAGTCGACGGGATTAGATTGGTGGTTGTTGGTTGGTGGAGGTGATATCATTGTTTTCTTAGGAGAACACTTTTCGTTTAGGCTTGGTAAACCATGTAGCCATTTTTATTCTGATATCACTCCTTGTTGGCTGAAACTCGGCGGGTTCTTTGGCACAAGTGGGGTTTGTTTCTGAGATTTAGTTTGTAGCCTAATTCTGACCACAATGTTTCTGAATTTTGATTGTTATTAAAAACAAACGTAACTGATAGCTATTTGATTATTTGGTGGCTGATTTCGAATATTGTAACTCCACCTTGTAATACAATTATTAAAAACAATGACAGAACTAACGGTGGTGGCGGCGGCGCACGTGGAGTAGAATTTGTGGCTGGCAGTGGCGGTGAAACGAGGCGTGGCGGCGCACACGTCTAATTGGCAGAACCAAATGCGACGTCAAATTAAGATAGTTCACTTTTTAGCTGCGAGAATATGAAGAGATGGTTGTGTAAACGCGCTCTTGCTGTACTTAAACCGTTAGAAAAATACTTTACGATTCCTTTTCAACTCCTAGATGCCAGCACCGTAAAATCTTTGAGCAATATAAAGAAAAGAGCGGTAAATAAAAAATGGAACAATACTATTCGCAGCAACGCCTCGATTTCATGACTAAAACGTGATCACGTGACCCACATCAGCCTATTGGGTGACGGAGAATCTGGAACGTGGATGCTATGTTTAGAATACAGGCAAGGCTATCGAAATGGTGAACATGCGCCTTTAAGAAGCGAGCCGTAGTTTGATCGCCATTATTTTGATCATTAAAATGTCTCTGAACCTAAGTCTTTCCTTCCCTTAACTTTTTCACTCCTCAAATCTGTCAATTGTTCATAAGTGAAGAACCAATTGTTCCAACAAATCAGCGTGCCCGGTATATATGCTGAATCATTTGGCAAAACAAAGATGGCCAATTGATTCACCAACTTTTTCCTCCTCATTTCCAGTTTTCCTTTGAATTTGTCAACCAACAAACGTTTATTTATTGAGTAATGTCCTGCTTCCTGGTTTACTTATGCTTGCTGGACAAATCGAATAAATAAATAGAGAATACAGCAAAAGCCGCTTTGTACATGAAAAAACAAATGTGTGTCAGGACTCGTCAGGGTCTTCCAGTTACAAGTCGATTGGTGTTAGGAGGCGTGTCGCAGCTAGAATTTGATCGCGATGCCAAAGGTGTCGTTGCCATGGTTACAACGCTACATATCTGGATTAGCTAAATCCGACATTGTTTGATTAAATGCTTGCAGTCTTATAATTCGTGACAATAACATAGAGAATTCCTCCTGACGAAACAATTTTCCCATTCGCTTCTGAGCTTACATTATTGACTGTTTTCGTAGCGAGCCGGCAGCTAAAACCGCCGGCATGTTGGAATTTCGGATAATTTTTAGCTTTTATTTACGAGAATGCAAAGGCGAGTCTAAATGCAGCCTTACACTAGCTTTAACTGATGTTCTTAGATGCCACGACAAGAGTTTCTAACTTTCTATATGGAACATTATTTTCACTTCTATCCACTTTGAATTACAAATTTAATTAAACCGAGTTATCAATAAATTACGAGTCAACGGGACTTCCAATGATGAGCCAAGATAATGGTAATATCTTTTAAGGATTCTGACAGAATATTTTTTTGTTTAGAGGCTGGTATATACTTGTATCAATGGAACATCTTAAGCTTCTGTAGTGATTAAGGGCGCCTGCACATCAGAGATGGAAGTGGGTCAATTTTTCCGACCCATGACCCACCTAACCAACGACCCTCTTGACCCACCCGCTAAAGAACAAAATGTGACCCACCGTGACCCATCAAACGCTATGAAAATATACAGTATGCAAATTTGTTATATTAAACAGTCAAATTTTTTAATGAACCATTTACTAAAGGTTTTTAGCCTTCTGAGGAAAACTATTTTTGTAAGACACATTTTTAAGACTACTAAAGTTTCAAATAACGTACTTAACAATTACCGTGGGTCGGTGGATGAACGGTCTTGACCCACTTTGACCCACGATAGAAATTTCACCCATTTGACCAAGTGACCCACCGATCCGTGGGTCACTTCCATGTCTGATGCATATTGGGGCACGTGCCACCTCCTTTTTGGAATGTCCTTTAGATCGGTTAAGTTATGAGAAACACCATTTAAACGCCTTGCCCTATAACAGCCACGAGCTGTTCTCAGTCCACGCATGTTCGTGATATTCACGTTGGAGTACTACAACGTCACTTCCGCTTGCCTCTTCACGTGACTCAGCGTTGTACGTGCGATAAGAAAACATCAATGAAGCTTAGGTGACTTAACAGCCTGAACGCCGGAAAATGTGTCGCCATAAGCCGGAGATGATGATACGTCACGTTAACGTACGAAAGTAGGTCCAACATGTAAGGTTCGCCAAAAACTGTAGGTATGAGCAGGATGCCGAAAAAACACGTACTAATATCAACAAAAAATTCACCTAGACGCCACATTTAAAAATAGATTTTTAATAAGGGATTGATTAACGGGTAAATAAATAAACCCTTGCCAGGAAGGACGGAGAAATACTAGTGGGAATCTCATTTGGAAGGTATTCCCCTTTAAAACAAACCATTAAAGCAAGACTGTTTCAATATTCATTCCAGGTTTCCAAGCTCAAGATGGTCTGGTCATATCTAGTTTTTTTTTTACGTCTGTTTTTATAGACTTCTGAATGTAGAGGTCGTAAAAATAGCATCTGTCCTTCCTAAATTGATTTTTTGCTCTTTTTAGTTCTCTTTGCCCTCTTTCCCCATGGACTCCGCCCCCCCCCCCTGTCGGTGGCACCATCTATCTGTAACGTGTTGGCCCTAGAGTATATGATATTCATTTATACCGTTACTTATTCGGTATTCAGTGGTCGCATATTATTGCGCCATTATTAGTCATAATATATTTCGGGAACCCCATTGTGCCAATGTGACGCAACGACCTGACCCAAGTGGGAGAGTTGCAAACCAGAAAACGTTGCTACAGTAAATCATTTCAGAATATTTAGCAATCACGTAGAAATCATTGGGGCTTGGCGCTCATGTACCACGATTTACAGTTCACGGGAATTAGTTTATATTCTGGGTAGTTCCCAACTTGCCACACCTGCCTGTTGACCCACATACAACAGGACACAGCACCACAGCACGCATACGGGGGACCATTTGTTTGGTCTTTTTATTTGGTCTTTCTTGACTCTTCAAGCGGTGTTCATTAACTGGTCTTTGGTCATCCCAAATGAGTTAGAGCAGTAGCGTAGCCAGGATAGAGCCTCGGGGGGGGGGGGGCCCCCCCCCCTAATGTTATTCATTGTCAGTACACCCTGCCTCTTGAGCACCTCATTTTATGTCTTCACCCTGCTTCAGCAACATTGCTGTCTCCACTACCGATTAGCAATACAAGAAGTTTGCTGCGTCACTGCTATAAGGAACTTGTAGAGGTTTCCCCTAGATTCATCACTGGCTTCATCAGAGGTTGAGAATCAGACACATCAAATGGTCGTCAATTTCCGCACCGTTATAGTCAGTACATCGTCCATTACATCGTTGATGGAGCGTGATAATTTGACGCCAGACAGTTTGGTTCCCACCAGTTTGATCCCGGAATACTTCTCCATCATTGAAATCGTGCAATGTGTTTGTTTATTTAATCCCCATTTCTTCCGGGAATGGATCACCTAGAAACCAGAGGAAGATATAGAAAAACAAGGAGTGGGTTAGGATTAGAAAAGTGCGAACAAACCCGTTACAGGTTAAGGAGACAATCACTATTTCCCCACATCTCACACAGAGGGATCGAGCCACATGTCGTATACTCCTGATTTTGTGTTCACTCAGTTTCTAGGAGGAAAATTACTTTGAATATTTGGTTTAGTTTGGCCTTTTTGATCACTAACGCAAATGAAAGAAACAAAAAGTGGGCCTAATTACATTCAAATCTCTACGCATAATAATAAGTTGCGCCATCTAGTAGATTATAGGTAAACTATTCAAGAAATCTCTATAACCATGTCCATTATTTATTTCTGAGGGAAGGGAGGCGGCGGAGGAAATTGGGGAAGGGGGAGGGTCATGGATTTTTCTGGACCCTCTCGATGGGGGGGGGGTCATAAATTATTAGGCCCGTCAATGGGAGCAGGGGTTTAAACAAATCACTGACCAAATTGGTAGAAAAAAATCGTTTTTAGGACCTCACAAATTATACTTTCAACTGTCAATATTTTAAAAACGCCTCAGCTTCTGGACCCCACATCTTGTAAGTTTTTATAAGATTTCGACGTTATTTCTAGTGCCGTCCAATGAATAGTTCTTTAAAACTACTGTCTAAAAAAGTTTTTGTGCCATGGGGTATTTTTCATGTTCCATGTATGATGTATCGATGTTTTCAATGGCACGAACATGCTGAATGCAACACGCATCCCTTACAAGTACCAATATGCATCCTTTATATAAAAAGTTATTCCACCTTCATGATTCTTGAATCTCGGTTCAAATGTGGTTTAAAGAACATTTTGAATGTTTCAAGATTATACTTTAAGTCAAGGCTTCTTTTGCACGCAACCTTAATCATGTACACTTGACCTGAACAGGCATAAGAAAAGCTTACTTTTTGTGGTAGGGGGGTAAAAGTGAGATTGTATCTTGGATGGGGAGGTCGTTTTTTTTTTTTTTTCAGAGTCTTCGGAGGGTGGGGGAGGGATCGTCACAAATTTGCAGGTCACAATTCCAATTCCTGCAGTCCCCCTCTCCCCCTCACCCCTTCATAAATAATTACAATCCGGGAAAATTGCACTTAACTTCAATTAACCCTGGGTAAAAAAAAAATCGTAAAAAAAAAGAGGGCAATGCGCCAAGTTTGCTGGGTAATACGGTTAACCTTGGCGTCCTTTCCCTAGTTAAATGATATCATTACTTTCAAAGGCCGACAATTTTTGGAAATTTGGCGGCTTCTCTTAAACCAGTTTTGGTTTTAGGTGGAGTGAAATATACGTGACGTAAGATAGACTTCCTGGGACGAACACATAAATCTTCCTGTTCGCCCGTTTATGTTATGCAAACAAAAAGCTAACGCTATGGTTAGAACCATATTTCGTGAAGCCGGACACTCGCCACAATCACCCCTCCTCAAAAACCAAAGGGGTAATCTTTATAAGAGTACTGCTGGTGCTCTGATGACGGATGATTATTGCAAGTGTCCATCTTCATGTCAATTGTGGCATGTCGAAGATCCTGGATTTTCGTCATGGATTTCTCCAGCTAAAATGTCCCCCTCATCGTCATGGGGCAGAAAACCAAGTTTGGGTTCGTGCTACCTAAAAGCAAAAAAAAAAAACTTCACGAAACAAAGTACGGTTACTAACGAGGCTTTTTAAGAACTTTCTGATTGACAAAACAATGATTTAATGGAAAACTTTGAAGGAATGTTGCAAGAGGGATGTTTTTATGAAATTTTCAAATGAAACCAGCGAACGACAACAGGGTTAAGGTTTCGGGGTGCTGTTTTGTGAAATAAATTTATCATTATAAAAATAAAATTAAAATCCCCAACACCACACCAACCTTCCCAATCAATGGCAGAAAGGTTTGTTGACGAGAAGGCCATTACCATTGTCACTCAGTTGTGACCGCACCACACCATGGCCAACACTGCCTCGATACCGGCACAGCCATTATACGAGTCATCTGATGGCTGAAACAGCTTCCTGGTGCCATCAGAACCACATCTCCTGTGTTCACAAAGTCACATTATGTCAAATCAAAGTCAAATTATGCCTATCGTACATAATTTTCCGGAAAGATGTTAGTGGTCGCTTGATTTCGACCCTTTCTTGCCGTTTTGCGTTTTAGTGCCAAAATAAATCTTATCTATCTATCATAACAGTACACAGTATAGGAGCCCAAGTTCGATTCTGTACCTATCTTTAGCCGCGTCTCCACTCTAGTCCTAAGATGTCCACAGACATACCAAGTTTTTCAATATCCAGAGCTTTTCCACCAGAGTTTATAGCTGAAACCTATATCAAGTGGGAAACTAGCCATAAGGTTAGACTATTAGTAAGTCTCACTGTCCAGCATTCCACCCTCGCACTACTAGACCAGCACTGCTATCAGCTCTACGCTGTTACCACCACCACTTTCAGTATCAACTGTGTCACCTGCATGACACACATCACCCCGACTGAGGTCCCAGCCAAACTCTGCTGCTGTGGCTGTCGCACTCTGTCATTCCAGTGCTCTGGCTCTCTGACAATACATTTTGAACTAGACAGTCCTGCTCACACAGACTATCGCTAAATTATGACCGCAAGAAACAGAAGGGATTTGATACCTGAAGCACCAGCAGCTTTATTAGAGATGGCGAAGACATCCAACGTGCCTCACTCTCTCTTCTTCTTTGGCCTAGAATCGCAATGATGCGATCAGCTTCCATAATCTTTGACACCACACCAGTGACCGGCAAGACTACCCCACAATTAAGCAGCAGCTACGATGGGAGCTATTATAGGAGCAAGATTACCACTAACATTACCCTCCAAAGCAGCACAGCTGGACACACCGTTTGTGGCAGCAACAGCAGTATGAGTATCACTGTCATTGTCATTATTTATATTAATGTCAATCCCATCTCCAACATCCAAATCTGGTTGCATATTGGTACGTGTTCCAGAGGCAACGAATTTCTGGGGGCACTCATCACTGGAATGGAAGGCTGCACATTTAGCACAAGTTTTGTGTAAACAAAACCAAAACAAGTGTCCTCTATCCGTCATCTTAAATGCGTTGGAGGCTGGATTTGAATGATCACGAGGACAGGTGTACCAGTATGTCAACCACCGAACGACCACCTTTCAACCTACGAGATAACTTGGGCACTTCAATATAGGTGTGAAAAAGCCCAGGTACTCTCAATTTTTCCTGAGTCAGATCAACCACTCTGTCAACATATCCAAAAGCTCTTTGCATATCCCCATCTGCTACACTGTAAGGCAACCATTGCAACCTGGGTAACAACACTACACTCTCTTGTGGGATCACCAGGTTACAAAAATAACCATTCACCTTTACAGTTTTTAACGGCAGTAATGACTTTTGGGTTTCAGTATCTTTCAAAACATTCTCATACGTCGTTCGTTGGTAGAGGCAAGGTCCGTTGAATATTACCTTCGGTGGCTCAGCCGCCAAACGACAGCGTTCTTCTAACACATTCACATTGTAAAGACTAGCTTTCTCAGCCTACTCATAGCAGTAGCGCCATATAAAAACTCTTGTTAAGTAAGTTTTCAGAGATGAGTCAGCAGACCATTCTTGAAGGTAATAGATCAACAGACCACGGTAGAGGCCCTATGGCAACAATAGTAGAACCAAAGCCCTTCAGGGAAATGTTCATGAAGATAGATTGCACAGTGCCACAATAGGTCGGGATCCCAAGCGCCCAATTGTGAAACGACGACTTGTAACTATCACCCCACATTAAAAATACGTTGTACAAGATTTAACCGAATGAATAGTTGCAAAAAATACCACTCGTCCTGTGGGGCAAGTTGCTTGTCAGTTGCGTACATCGCAAATTATGTAATTTTGACACAATAGTTGCCATGTTTGCACATACGATTAATAACTACGGTTTGAAAAAAATCGTTGCACTTCCCGTATTTTTTATATACTTAATAGCTAAACAATACCATTTTATTTTCTGCTATCAGGATTGAATGTTGACACCTTTTTTGCTATGAGATGGTGGCAAATGGTTGCAAATACTTTAGTAATAATATTGAACAATGTGACTAGTCCCAAAATATTCTGTAATGGTTTATTTCATTTTCAGTTCTCAAAGTATGAAATACAGAGAATAGTATTTAACCCTTTAAAGTAACAACTATTCATTTTAAAAAATAATTAACGTTTTAAGTAACAATACGAATAATTTTGTTGGTTACTGATTTGCGCAGTAAATTTTAGCCATGTACCATTTTCGAATGTCTTAACAGCATAAGTTTATAGGTGTTTTGAAAAGCGTCACAACATATTTCATCATCTTTTGAATCCAAATTATAGTTGTACTCAGTGGCGCACCAAGGAAGGGGGGGGGGATAAGGCCAGTGCTTTTCTTCCGTGTAGACCCGTAGTTAACAGTAAAAACTAATAAAAACTAACAAATAATGCATTCATTGCAGCTAATAAAAGAACAGAACATAAGAGTTAAATATGATTAAAATAAACAAGGCGTTTATTGCAGTTATTGAGTTTTAAAAATAGAGTTGGAGCCTAGAACATTCCCACCAACAATGGGTCGTTATACTATCGCAAAATTGGCTCGGTTACTAACAATGCAAATCATTGTTGTGCAAATATGTTCGATGATGGTTTGTCAACAATGCGCTAAGACTGTCATTTTATTGCAACAATAGAATCCTTTACGAATGATTCAACTCGTACAAATGTGTTAAGCTCGTGTCAGACAGCAAGATTTTTTCCTCCAAACACGACTGTCCTTAGGGCAGAAGCGATTCCCCACTACATTTTGTCATGTCGTTAGTCAGTTGTCACGTGAGCAGACTTTTCCTCCACTCCCGACTTCCCTCAGAGTCAACAAACACTATATTCCTTGGTCTGTTTATGTCCGTCCAGATCTACCGCTTTTCAGGTATGTGTGGCATGCGTTCACCATTGGTCTCTATCGGTCACATGACAAAATGTTGCTACGCAGAGGGCTGGCAGCATAGCCTGGAGTTTGGACGACTCTTTAATTACTCCCAACTCATACCATCTTAAACCCCCCCACCAACATGATTTTGGCGTCGGAATTAAAAATATTGCCATCTGCCACGGGCTTTAGACAATCGTTCGGCAAAACTGCGGTAAATCTTTTGCTTTATTGCTCTCGTGGCTGTCGCTAAATTCTTAGCTCATTGTTGCCAAACGTCATCGTTTGAGTTAATTGGATTTGTGCAGTAAGGCATCCTATGCCCTCTAGCATTACACATGAAACACATATTTGCATCTCTTATCATTATTGTGTACAATATATCCGAAGTTCACAGTGTAAAATGCTAGAAACCAATTACCAGTTCTCTGTACCGTAATTTTATAGAAATTTTAAATTGTGAAATGACCGCATTAATTGTTGTTAAGTGCGTTGATCCAACAATTTTATATTAGCGCTACTGAGGTCTGTGCAACAGCTACATAGTGAATCCAGGACAGTTATGGCTACTATGACCTGCACTGCTAAGGTTCCTACCAGTCCAATGTGCCTGGCACAGCAAAACTCCGGGACCAGTTGTGATACTCCACCAATATCGGTTGATACACACGATACTGGCATGTTGCATGTTTGATGGGTATTGTCTAGATTTTGACATACTTCTCCATGTTGTACATATGATGATGCTTTAGGTTTAAAAACATTTACTTCTTTTATATGTCGTTCGAGTTCAGATGCTTACCAAAGAATTTTAACAATGTAAATATTTTTTTTAACGTAAGTTTAGTTAATTTCATGTTGGAGGTAAAGTCATCGCATGTATAAGAAATCGTTATAAATTGCTGGAATTTTTAGTCTTGGACTTAGCATCTATCAGGGGTTTCTAACAAGTGTGAACGTGTATCCTACTGCCAGGCGAAAATGCCAACCAATGCACCACATTGACTGTTTATTACGTATCGGTTAAGGGATTACATCCCCTCCTCATTGTCCAAGTTTTACCAGATGTGTGCAATGGGGCTTCAGTTATTCTTGGACTTTGGTCATGCAAACCTGTGATGCTGAGAGCTTGGGATGATTCAGCCTAAAAAATTTTTTTGTCATACTTGGCCACAAATCCCCTAGACGCGCCGGCCACCGACTCAGCGACACTTGAAATGCGATCCTTTTGCGTTCTCATTCCCAAGTGTTACAAGTAATGAAGAACAATGGAGGCATTGGGACTGTTCCTTAGGGAATAAAAGAGACCTTGACTTCGTTGATTTTTACCTATTGTCACATGACAAACCAATCCTTACAGTTTGTGAGTCACTGGTCCTGTATTCTGTCGGTTCTGTAGACTACCTCCAAATTCACACTGAGAACCCCAAAATACTACCATGTGGTCAATAAAGGTATTGCGTCTGGGTTCAAGTTGCTTTATTGCATTGCTACGTTTGTGTAGATTGGTTGGACAAGGTTACATATCTTTCCTTACAAATTGGGTGTTGCTTATTTTAGAGGAATCCTGAACCCTTACTTTTTCCAAGTTGATTGATGTTAGCTAAAATCTTAAAAACCCTTTCAAGACCTATAAAATTTTGTTTTCTCTGAGAGTTACATTGAAATTAATAAAAAACCACTGCATCTTTTTTAAGTCACTTGTTTCAACGTGAAACAGCGAGAGCTTGAACCATTCATTGTTGTAACGTCATCTTTCTTGAAGGGAGTTTGGTTGCAGCATATCCTTCCT
>JAHWFP010249275.1:0-10184 GCA_023313725.1 Lithobius niger
GGGGGGGGGGGGGGGGGGGTGAATCATTGAATGATGGTCCCGATGGGGCGGATTCCGAAAAAAAGGTTGGGAACTGCTGGGTTAGTTGACTGTATTTTGTCACAATTCGTCTATTAGTGTCATCCCAGACTTGTAACGCCTGTATTTTGCATGTGTCCAAAAGACATACAGCACACAAACCAACCAGGCACTGAACGAATTAGCAGAACTAACTCAAGGATTTGACATTTGTTAACATAGTTAACCATTTCTTGTGGTCTGAGTTTAAGTTAGGCCTATACACACGGTTCTGGCTCGTACACAAAGCTGCAGCTCGTGTTTTACCGCAAATAAGAAGAGAACCGACTAATGGCTTAACGCAAACGTTACTGGTTGATTCTTACTGTTTGAAATGTTAAGACGCGTATTTGTTTAATTTTTTCCCAAAAAAAGAACAAACATTTGATTTTTTTTTTAATCTGAACATGCACGAGTTATTCATACTGTAGATATGTTAACATGCTTTGCTAACAATGGTATCTTGTGACATCTTGTGAATTGGTAAACCTAAAATTCTTTATTTTTATTGCGTAAAATGCTGCGTGCCCCGGATTTTAGGGCACGTTTATGCAGCGACTCGCCTTAGCATTCTCGTAGCTAGAACTCAATCGCGATGGCAAAGGTGAGATTGCCATGGTAACAACGCTAAATGGATTAGCTAAATCCGACATCGCTTGAGTAAATACTTGCAGTCGTATAAGCCGCGCCAATAATATAAAGAATTCCTCATGACGAAACAGTTTTCCCAAACGGTTCTGAACCCACGATATTTGCTGTTTTCGTTGCGAGGCGGCAGACATAAAACCGCCACCATGTTGGAATTTGAGGTGATTTCTAGCTTCTAGCTGCGAGAATGCAAAAGCGTGTGGTTAGATAAACGAGCCCTTATTTGTCATTTTCGTATTAAGAGAGCTAAAAATTATTATAATAAAGAAATGGGAATCACTTTACTTGAACTTTAACAAAACACAATTTAACATGTTTCTATTAAAGGTTAAAATTTGGGATTTATTAGAAGAAATGTAATGTTTCGGCTCTGTCTATAATGAGCCTACCTTTTGGTTCTTTTTACATTGTACGAGCCGGACAACAAAATTATCAATAACACGCGTGAGAGGTGATGTTGTTGATAACTGCACGAAGGTTTTTCAATGCATTGGGGTTCGTTGGTGCTTATAGATGGTACAACTTTTGGTGTAAGAATAAAGCCCATATCGCGGTCAGATCGTGGCGGCCGAAACGCCCTGTGTAGCTAGCAGATGTCAACTCGTTGTTGTTTGTTTTTAGGGAGCACGACCCAACCAATTTAACAATCGCCGCTTACGGTTTTCTGTTAAATAGTGATCCACCATTATTGCATATCGGAAACTGTTAACCCTGAAAGGAGAGACCGAAATGGTGGGGGGGGGGGGGGGGGGGCGAGGGGAAATTGAGATTTAGGTGCGCGTTGACGGCTAGGTCATCAGCGCCAACCTCAGTCACAGCGCAGGTAGTCCGGGTTGCCACTGCGCCATTACATTACAGAGCTGTTAAACAAACCCCAAATCTAGATCTTATCATACACCCGTACCTCCTGCAACAATTCAAAAATCCCAGATGACAAGAGGACAGGAAGACCAAAATTGGAGAATCAGAGCGTCATAAAAGACGAAACTGAGACTGCTTAAATACGAAATTGTAACGTGTAAGAGGCCGATATGTGTTGCTTTTCTTAATCAGGATTTAATTGTAGAAATTAATGTTATAAGACTTTGAAGATAATTGGGACTCCCTGTAAACAACGTGCAAGTAGAATACACTTTCACCAAAAGTATTACAGGGTAGTTCCTTTGATTTTTGTAATATTTTTCTGTCACAATAAAAGTGTCCGACTCATTCAGAACCGCCAGCTGAGTATTCATGCACGTATCCGTTTTGGCACGATGTGGTGTTCTTTGACGAAGCTTCAAAGCTCGCTATTATTGCTGTTTTTAATGTTCATTTTTAATGCATATTTATTTATTTTTTTATAAGGTTGTTTTTTGACGAAATGAACTTGACAGTTTAGCCTAAACAAATAGGTTTTACGGAACAAGGCCTCTGTAACCTTTGGCCTCAACTGTCGACGCTTCTATTCCCCTCTCAGACGGTCAAAATCAAAAAGGCAACGGTCACAAGTTTACCTCTGTATTTATTTAAATAAACAGGCTTATAAAAAAATTAATAAATATGCATTAAAAATAAAACATTAAAAACAGCAATTAGCCGTTTCATGTTTTCACTCGAATGGTGCTGAATAGTGTAGTCGAATCGAAACATCGTGAATCTTGAGGGTGGCTGCACACCAAAATCGACAAAACGTCTCACGACAGGACATTTTGTCGAAACCTACCAGCATGCTGCAGACGTCTCCAAAACCATAGCAATGAGGTGAGCGCCACACACCGGATGCGACATTGTCGCGAGACGTCTTAAGGCGTCTCACGACAACAAAGCGAAGCTCCTTCTAGTTTCGTCCGTTGGGGGGTCTCTCCACCAGAAACGACGTCTCGGGACGTTTCCTCTTGCAACGACGTTTTGTCGATTTTGGTGTGCACACCAAATTAGACGTTTAGTCGCACGACAAAACATTTTGTCGTAACCTGTCTCAACGTGCTGCAGACGTCTCCAAAACCATAGCAATGAGTTGAGCGCCACACACCGGATGAGACAATGTCACGAGACGTATTTAGGCGTCTCACGACAACAAACGTGTCTCCTTCAAGTTACATCTGGTGGGGTCTGTCCACCAGTGAAGCGACGTTTTGTCTCGCAACGTTTCGTCGCGATACATTTCATCGCGTAGGCTGCAAAATTGCTTTGACACGTCCACTTATAGAATAGTACATGCTGTTAGTGCAAAAACATTTCAGTTCCGGCAACAAGCTGCATATTGCACATGGATGCTGCTCACTTATTGTAGTTTCCAAATCCGTCGGGAGACACTCCCGGAAGTGACGACGTATAGCCGTGATGACGTCATCAAAATGGCCACCACGCGATGTACTAAATCTCTATTATCTCCGAAACTAATTGATCAATACTATGGTGCGACCTATTGTTGGAAAGATAATTTAATTTGCTAAAAGAATTGCCTAACAATATATGCCATAAATCTGTTAGTTTTTGTTTAATCTGAAGAAAAACAATATGATTGCTGTGCGATATACTAATTTCCAATTATCTCCTGAACTAATAGGTTAATCTTTTCGTTCGGACTATCGTTGGAAAGGTAATTTAATTTGCTAAAAGAAATGCCGGAACAATGTACGCCGTAAATGTATTAGTTTCTGCGTAATTTGCACATTACGACATGCTCAAAATGGCGACCATGCAATATGCTAAATCGTGTGTATCTCCGGAACTAATTGATCAATCTTATCTTGCGACCTATCGTTGGAAAGATAATTTAATCTTCTAAAGGAAATGCCTGAACAATGTATCCCGTAAATAATTTAGTTTTTGTTTAATGTGAAGGAAAACATAAAATGCATGTAATTATTGCTGCTTTATGGTTTTTTTGGAAACGGTAAATTATTAAAGCTGTGTCGTATTGTTCACAGTGCGTCACTTGAGCAGTGGCCTTCAAAGGCACGTGGAAATGTACAGGAAAAGTCATTGTTTAATATGACATCTCGTATCTCTCTTAGTACACTTGCAAGTATATAGAGGCTACATTGCCCCAGCAGTTATCAACCATTCCAGAATATCAATTCAACCGATTCTTCTTGCCTTCCCTTAAACGACTGTCTGAACTGTCGTGTCATCACCCTAATTCGGATAACCTCATTCTGCAGAATATGCTGGCCTGCGATGCTAACCTTGTGTACTTTGTTTTACATGCGATGACTTCAGAATGCTGTCTGCCCTTCCTGGTGTTCCAACAAAGGCCTGAACAAAGTTTTCATTCTAGCCACCACTACTTGTCAACTCACAACCAATCACTGAAATTACAGCCATTTCTATGTGCAGCTTTGTAATGGTTGATCAGCGTCTGTGATGGATTAATCTTCTTAAGAATACTTATTATAATGTTCGTGGCACGACGAAACATGGATGAGGAATTCACATCACAATGCTTGCAGTTCTTTCGGCAAATTAAATTATATTTTCAACAATAGGTCGTATGATAATATCGATATATTCATTCCGGAGATACTACAGATTAGTATATCGCACGGCAGTCATTTTTATAACTCTGTAATATGTTTTTCTATATATCAAAACATATTAGATTTCTATGTAAAAACTAATATGTATACGGCAAACAATACTCTGGCAACTCTTTTAACAAATTAAATTATCTTTCTAACGATAGGTTACATTTTAAGATTGAAGTATTAGCTCCGGAGATACACGAGATTTAGTATATCGTATGGCGGCTAGTTTTAGAACGTCATAAAGTGATTTCCTTCAAATTACGCAGAAACTAATTGATTTACGGTATACATTATTCCGGTATTTATTTTAGCAAATTAAATTACCTTTCCAACGATAGTTTGCAATAACATATTGATCGAATAGTTCTGGAGCTAATGGAAAATTAGTATATAGCACGACAGTCATATTATGTTTTTCTTTAGATTAAACCAAAACTAACAGATTTATGGCATATATTGTTAGGCATTTCTTTTAGCAAATTAAATTATCTTTCCAACAATAGGTCGCACGTTAGAAATTGATCGATTAGTTCCGGAGATAACAGACATTTAGTACGATGCATGGTGGCCATTTTGATGATGTCATCACGGATTACGTCGTCACTTCCGGGAGTGTCTCCCGGTGGATTTGGTGACTACAATGTGTGTACAGCTTCCATGTGCAAAATGAAGCTTGTTGCCGGAACTGAAATGTTTTGGCACTTTTTTTCGCTAACAGCACGTACTATACGTAGCTGACAGTTTTATCTGATAAAATCCCATGGGGTCGTTTAATCAGTGTTGAGGAGGCTTGATTGGCTGGTGGCTAGCGTTTAACTGCGTTTAATTGGTTAACTGCTGTTAGAAAATTATGAAAGTATATTCTCACCTTAAAAATAAAAAAAAGGTTAAGAATTTCCAGCCAAGCTATTCGACTGTTTGAAGACGGGATATCAAACGCCAAGCTCTTTCGCCAAGTAAATCCCATCGAGTACCTAATAGTTCTAATTTTACAGTTCTAATTTTAAATGACTAAATTTGAAAATTGTTTACTAATTAAATTTGAATTTTTGAAATTTGTTTACTATTCTAATTAAAATAATGAATTAAAATTTAAAAAATAGGGAATCTTCGAAAAGCTGTACGTAAATATAAAGACATTTTGAATACAGAGCGATCCTTTGATGATTCCCTTGATAGCGTCAAGACAGAATAAGTTTTCAAAAAGCTCCTTCAGGCGTCATGATACAGAGATTTTCCAAACTAGTTCGTAACTTCGCGCCTAGATGGCAGGGCAAGTCAGAAGACCTCCGCTACAGAACTTGCGCTTCGCTTTCGGTTTCGTGGGTCGTTATATTGTGTAAATTGAATTTCCTAAATTCAGTTTTGAAGATTCGGTATTAGTTCTGTACAGGCCACGGGCATCCCTCTTCTGACCATAGAGTTAGGAAATAATATATTCCGACGGATATCGTAGAGTAACTGTTAATTCTAAGGCTTCAAGCTGGAGCGTTTTTTGTAACTAGTTCGCAACTTACTGTCTAGGTGACAGCACGAGTCGGCGCAAAGCTCTGCTACAGAAACTGAGTTTCGGTTTCGTGAAAATGTTTGGTGGCCTTAGGCAGCGGCGTAGCTATAGGATGGCAAGGGTAACAGAATGCCGCCGGGCCCCAATGCTCAGGGACCCCCGAAAAAAAATTATTTAGATTTAAAAGTTTTATTTTGTAGTAGGCCTACTCTAATTTTTGTTAATTTGATATAAACTGTATTAAAAAAATTAATTTCGAGCCTCCCCGTCCGTCCGTCTCTCTACCATTAAAATAATATGGTGGCCCACATAAAACGAACGAGCTGAAAAATTTCTCCCAAGTCCAAACTTTTCTTCAACTTTTTTTTAGGGCCCACTTTACTGGAGTACGAAAAATGGCCCAAATTTTCACTATAACAAAATTTTTTTATTTTATTTAGAAAAGTGTCGAGTTAGAAATTTCTCAGCTCGTGCTTATTTTATGGGCCATCATGTATATTTTGGAGGGCGGGGGGGGGGCCGCCCCCGGGCGCCTGTGGGGTCGGCCCTACCTAACGTAGCTGCGCCACTGGTCTTAGGCATTGATCCTGGGGCACGGGAAAATGTGGGGTAGGATGGCTTGATACGCCCCCCTCCCCTCCCCATCACCAGCGGCTTTAAACTCCGGTTGACCACGTTATTCATGATAATGGAGGCTATTTTGGACAGATGACTTAATTAAAATAAAATAGAGAAAAGAAAACACTGCCAGTTCTTTGTCTCCATTGTATAAGGTCATGCCACTGTTTATTTTATGGCATTTTTGGCATTCTCCATTGATTTATAATACTAATAATAATTTATTTTCCAAGAACAGCTTTAAGGTCTTTAAAAAGCTTGTGTAAGCCGATATTACATTTAATCAATTTGCCTTTAGCATTAATGGCCTGTCCATTATAAACTTACTCCCCTGTAGCAGAATCGGAGCGACGCGCGACGCTACGTCGCAGTACGGCTGGTAGTGTTGCAGTACGATTTATCCTACACTTTTTCTTTCCTGGTCTTCTTTTTGAGATAATTTCACCAAAAATTTACCGATTTTGACGTTCAAATACACCATTTTAACCGGTTTTTTCGAGAGCTTTTGAATGGTGCTATTGTCATGACGATAGGTTTGGTCGTTCTCAAGTTATTTAGTAAAAACCACCTACAAAGGTCTAGAAAAAAAGTTCTTGCAAGAAAATTGTTCATGAACCCAAATGGGCCTCACTCAAAATTTTGCACAATGCAAAATTCCACCTTCACACCCTTCCTGCCACCTGCAGGCACCTCCCTCTTCCCGCAGACCGTTTTAGTTTCAAAAAGTTTGTCGCAGATCGGCTGAAAATATTCTGCTTCTGGGACTTACTCTAACTTTTCCTTAACAATAAAATGAATAATTGTCCAGTCAGCATGAAATCATCAGTATGGACAAATACACAAATCAAGCAACGCTAACCATATTATAAAGTAACAATCATTCAGAAAAGTAAGTAATGATAACATATCAAAAACCAAAACTGGCACAAGAGACCGCCAAGTTCCGAATGGTTCGGCCCTTCAAAGGCGTGATATCTCACACTCCAAAACATTCGCCAAGTTAATCGCACCGACTAATAGTTCGAAGGTTAAATGAAAACTAAAACATTGCGACTTTCGGTAGCAATATTCAAGTTTTCATTTAACGTCCAAAGTATTATTCCGTGAGATTAAGTTGTTTTAGTGTGTGTGATAGCACTCCTTTGAAGGGCAGAACCATTCGAAACTTGGCGATCTCTTTTACCAGTTTTGGTTTTTGATAAGATATCACTTCTTTTTTTTTTTAATTGTGTATTAGGCTCAACTCAACTAGCCTGCAGATTTGTAATAATGTGCCACGTCAACTATAGCCTGAGTGTGGCCATTTTCCAATATTTTAATTTCATATCACTCCTTTGAGAGGCCGAACCATTCTCAACTTAGTCACCTCTTCATCAGTTTTTTTTTTTTTTATGGTAATTTTTTCTTTAGTCCATATCACTCCTTTGTGAAGCCGAGCCAGTTCAACTTGGTGGCCCCTTTACCAGTTTTTGGTTTTATTTTGACATTTTGTTGGTTTTTCGTGAATTGGACGTAGACACAATTTCTTTTGCAATGTTGTTCAAATTTGTGACGACACACTAGCATGTGTCTAGATACGCACGGCAGTATACACGTTGTCTTTATCTGAACTTTGGCCGTCCAATCAGAAACGACGCCGACAGTACTAACAATGGTTATAACAATACTTTCGTACTTACGCGCCATCCCACGCCATTCCCATTACACCCCCAGGCTGTAAACCAGAAAAAGTATGCAGTTCGTATCGTACTGCAGCCATTCGTCCAATTTCATAGCTGAAAGCCTTCCCGTTATCTCGGTATCGATGAATAATCACCCTACGGATATTAACATGGGGATGAGCGGACTATAATTAGCTAACTAGTTATCATATCAAAACCCAAAACTGGTAAAAACGGCCTCCAAGATCCGAATGGTTCGGCCCTCCAAAGGAGTGATATCAACACACCAAAACATTCGCAAAGTTAATCGCACCGCTTAAAAGTTCGAAGGCTAAATGAAGACTAGAACACTGGTACTTTCGGTAGCAATGTTCAAGTTT
The DNA here is from genome assembly GCA_023313725.1 of Lithobius niger. Lineage (NCBI taxonomy): Eukaryota > Metazoa > Arthropoda > Chilopoda > Lithobiomorpha > Lithobiidae > Lithobius > Lithobius niger. Next base: position 8,384 of record JAHWFP010249275.1, read on the forward strand.
TCATTTAACGTCCAAAGTATTATTCGAAGCGATTAACATGGCGAATGTTTTGGTGTTTTGATATCACTTCTTTGAAGGGCTGAACCATTCGGAACTTGGCGGCCCCTTTTACTACCAGTTTTGGTTTTTGATATGATATCACTCCTGTTTTTTAAATTGTGTATTGGCTCAACTCCACTACCGTGCAGATGTGCAATAAAGTGCCACGTCAACAAGAAATTGGTTTTCAACAATCTGCTACTACCTTTTGCCTATAGGCCGAACCATTCTCAACTTAGTCACCTCTTTATAGGTTTTTGGTTTGGTTTTAATTTTGTTGTAATTTGTTTTATTTAGTTAGTTTTGGTGTGTTGATATCACTTCTTTAAAGGGCCGAACCGCTCTTAACTTGGTGGCCTCTTTACCAATTTTTGGCTTTGATTGTTTTGCTTTGTTTTTACAGTTGGTTTATTTTTCGTGAATGGACGTGAATAAAATTTCTTTGCAACGTTGTTTAGATTTATCGTGATTAACTAGACACGCACGTCAGTGTACACTTTGGCCGTCCAATGAGAGACGATGCCGACAATAATAACAATGGTTCTAACAATATTTTCGTACTTACGCGCCCTCCCACGCCATCCCCGTTACGCCCCCATGCTTCAAACCATAAAAGGTACGCAGTTCGAATTGTATTGCACGCATTCGTACAGTTTCATAGCTGGAAGCTACACATTTTAAGCTTTTGTACCGCATTATTATTTTTCCCCAAGTACCTAAAATGTTCCCAACTATGTTTCAGGACATAAGACACTGACGCTATGGCGCCGCGCTACAATGGTTTACAACCTCGGCAATTGAGTTGATGTGATGTTTGTTACGACGTTTGTTGCCTAACTTGGCGCGACACACGTCTAGACACAATTGCAACGTTTTGAGGGTCAGATTTCGCATTGAAAACTGTTTAGGTGACATTCCTTCACGAGTTAATTTTTCTCAGGTGGGCCATTGCTCTCCATTTTACCACAATTTAGGCTTTTGTACCGCATTATTATATTTCCTCAAGTAGCTGAAATGTGCCAAACTATGCTTCAGAACATTACAGCAGTATTCAGAAAACGCACTTGAGGGTCAACTCTGTGTAAGGGCCAGTTTAAAGGCCAACCGCGATTTCAGAATTGCACTTGGTCAAGTTGGCCCTCCAACTCGCCCTCAACTTTCGCGAAAACCAAGGGTGACAAGTATTACCCTTGAGAGCGTTATAAGCCGGAATGATCTGCCTTGTTCGTGACGTCCACCCTGTTATGTCAGGACAAGCAGAAGACACGACTGGAACGGGAGTACACAAAGACTGCAGTGTAGCATTATATGGTGAAGACCTTATGATGCGGGTTCCGTATGTTCAAAGGGAATTTCAACGAAATGCTAACGCTGATATCAGCTAACTGCGTCATGTCCACGCACATGTAATAATAGAACGAAAACCTAAACCGAAAAACACATACAGGGGGATTCATAAAGTACTGAAAAATAGGCCTATAAGACGTGCGGCCTACAATATAGACCTAATAAAATTATGTTCACACGATACTCCAGTGCACCTTAGGTTTTTGTACCAGTGGAAAGCCCGTCATGAATGAATGGGGTCGTAGTTCCTGCTCGTAGTTCCTGGGTCGTAGGACGGTGCGTATCTCAGTTAAACGATTTCGGTGAGGTTTGATGGAAGGACTAGACCTTTAAGAAAAGCCTAAGTATGTCCATTTCGGGCTATTAGAGGCTCCCGAGAGCACGTTGAATTCGAAAATCACCACACGGTTTCGCC
>JAHWFP010249275.1:15184-39728 GCA_023313725.1 Lithobius niger
GATGTAACTCTTTGGAATCCGATAGCACAGATGAAAGCGTAAAGGTATGTTTAATTTCATCGAAAAAACGGCCGTATCGGAAAATTGGGGCTGGAAAATTCGGATGAAGAGGCTCAGATGTCTACCTCCGTTTTTTTTAAATCTACTATAATGTACCTGATCTCTGTAACAGGTTTCATCCGTCCACTCAAAATTTCCTACGGGGGTATAGGCCAGGGATAGCTCTATTACTTTTGACACAAAACCTAGTTGCTCGCTAGTATATTACTGCCAGATGTTGAGATAAGTATCGATCGAGAATTATTTCATTGACTCAGCTGTATTTCCGGTAGTGGTTTACAGAACCTAATTTTGGAGTAGCCTACATATAGGTAGAGATTGACCTTCGGATGTGTCTTTTGGTGAACATGGCACTTGAAACTAAAACCAACTGAAAGTATGGGAAGAGGAGGTGCTTAAAAGCGCAACCGTGCAACTTCCAGCGGGCTAGTAGATTGGTTGCTCTCATGTCTATTGTAAGTGCTATTGTGAGTCCACTCGATGTGTTTGTTGTCATATAAAAATCTACATACACATAAATACGATAATAAGCTAGTGCCTACAAAGGGTTTAACGAGCGTTAACCACTCCTGGAACCACGAGCGTTAACCACTCCGGTGCCTTTGTGGAAAAGCGAACAATGCCCTCAAATTCTAATAACAATCAGTCACTTCAAATTCGACAATTTCGAAGCGTGAGGCAAGGTGGCCAGCGAAATTGCTGCAGACATAAAACAGTTATTGCAAAATCTACTAGAATAAGGGGTTGTGACGGAACGGCAAGTGCCGTCGGGCATTGTACCTGACCAGACTTATTGAGTGATGAAGCAGAAGTTAGGAGCATTTCTGTGAATGATGTGCATCGGTATGGTGAAGTAGATGGGGTGCGGTCAGATTCGGGCATAAGGCCACTGAATGAAACTACTAACAATGTAAATGATAACAGTGGTGTAGGTTGTATTGATGATAGTGTTATGCTTGTACATGCTAATGAGCTAGCAAGTGTAGTGGTTGATTTAGTTGATCAAACCACGGTGTATAATAAAGCTGCTGATCACGATTACGTAAACCATGGAGGTAATATTTTAGACTTAGGTTTTGTGAAAACATACCTTGAATACCTCAAAAGAAATGGCAGCAGGTGCCTATTGGTGGGACACTTTCTCCTCACTTTGGCCACATGCTAACAAATTCACTGTTGAAATATTTTTTACTGACATTTCTTCTCTTGTTAGTATATCGGCTTGTTCTCGGACGCCGAGACAGAAATGCTATGCTAACGGATTGGTAGTAGCTTTTATTTCTGCGACTTGGTTTGCCACAAACATTTTTCCAGTGACCTAGTTCACTTTTCGCCCAATGAAGAACCTGTGGGTCAGTCCACAAGTGTAGCAAGCTGTCCTGTTACTGCCTTGCCTGCGGAAAGTATTTGGTAAACTTGCTGATATTAGTTTCAGCCTATGAAGTGTCACTATTTTTACTAGAAATACTTTTTCTTGCTAGCAATCAGTGTTACTCGTGTTGACTTTCAGCTCGGAATCATGCAGCTGCCCCATAGGCAACCGGAAGTGCATCGCAGAACACATGCATCTGTACGCTGCTGTGCTCTTTTTTAGTCTGAAACAATCTTGAAACAATCAATCTGAAACAATCTTCATTAATCTGAAACAATCAATTTCAGTTTTGCTTCTTACATTTTGCCGAGCTTCCCAGTAGGTGTGCAAGTCAGATGTAATAGGTTCATTCCAACCTATTCCACTTCCAGAGATTTTGAAAAAGAATCTTTCCCACTGTTTGCCTGGCTCAATCAAACCCAGAGGGTCAAATAAACATGCGGTATCATGTAAAATATTTCACTTCATGGATACATTACTTTATCTTGTGGTGACAAAAAACATCATCTGGTTCCCATCCAATACCCAAAATCATTAAACCTGGTATTTCTTGAATAATTACTTTAAATGGGTGTTGTGACTCATTTATCATTCCAGTACTGACGTCGTTGTCTATACGTTGCTAACCCATTCTGTTATTGATATAACTGAATTACATACAGCTTTTACTTCATCATATAACTGCAAAATTTTCTTCATCTGCTGCAGAGATCAGATCCGGGCACGGACTGGGAACTTAATTTCTACCAGAAACCACTCAGGGAACACTCTTACCATGGGGCCATTATACCCCCCCTCCCCCAATCTTACATGACACTTTTGTCAAGTTTTAGTGGATAAAATTGTGCTGCATACACAAATGATACATTTTACAAAAACGTTACTAAAAAAAATTGGGGGGGGGGGGGAGGAAGGGGCCATGACCAAAGAGACCCACCGGGAAATTCCCGATTTCCCGGTGGGGTAGTCCTTGCCTGATCAGATCATCCACATATAAATCATCTGTGATCGTACAGTGTGCCTCAGGGTACTGTGTTTGTTGTATTGCTGTGTATGGTGTCAGGGCTGTCCTTGCCACCAGAAAAGGACTAGATTTTGCTCCTAACAAACTGGAGTCATGTGCATGGTTTGGCTTTTTGTCATCTTCCAGTTTAAACCACACTAACCTTGTGGCGTCTCAGTCTTCTGAGGCAAGTTCAACTTATAGAAGTTTTTTCAACGTCTGCCATCTAGACACACGCTAATGTGTCGCGCAAGTTAGGCAACAAACATCACATCAATTCAATTGTCGAGGTTGTAAGCCATTGTAGCACAACGCCATAGCGTCACTGTCTTAAGACACTGACGCTATGGCGTCGCGCTACAATGGTTCTCGACAATTGAATTGATGTGATGTTTGTTGTGATGTTTGTTGCCTAACTTGGCGCGACACAATAGCGTGTGTCGAGATCTTGAAGCATAGTTGGGCACATTTCAGGCACTTGGGGAAAAATAATAATGCGGTACAAAAGATTTAATTGTGTTGAAATAGAGAGCAATGACCCACCTGACAAAAATTAACTCGTGTAGGAATGCCAGCTAAGCTGCTTTCAATGCAAAATCTGACCCTCAATAACGTTGTCAATGTGTTACTACTAGCTAACTAGCTAAATTCGCTCATCCCCCATGTCAAATCCCAAAGGGTGATTATTCATCGATACCGAGATAACGGGAAGACCTCCAGCTATGAAATTGAACGAATGGGTGCAATACAATACGAACTGCGTACCTTTTATGGTTTGGAACCTGGGGCGTAACGGGGATGGTGTGGGAGGGTGCGTAAGTACGAAAATATTGTTATAACCATTGTTAGTATTGTCGGCATCGTCTCTCATTGGACAGCCAAAGTTCGGACAATGAGAACGCGTATACTGACGTGCGTGCCTAGATACACACTAGTGCAGTGTTTCTCAAACTTTGTTTAATCGCAACCCCATTTTTCAAAATTTGGCCACGGGAAACGGGTCATGATCCACCCACACCGTTGATGCTAATTTAACGCTTTGTAATTACGTACAGATGGATTTCAAAAAAAGATGGATTCATTTTTTTTGTCTAGCAATGTGCTTGTTTTTCTGAGCACAACTGCTCCAAATTTGGTAAAATATTTGTTAATTTTATTCTTAGCTCATTCTCCACAATCATCTGTCGGTTACGAACCATTGTCTTCAGTCGCACTAAATAGGAAATCCCTGATTCACAAAGGTAAGAAGAGGCAAATGGAGTAAGTGCTTTGTAAATGGAGTAAATCATTGTACTCTATTTGGACCAAAGCCCAGAATTCATACAGTTCCTTTGATAGAACTGAAGTTTCAATGTTGAGTCTGGTCCGTTTAGTTATGGTCGTGTTGTCTTAATTATGCCTGTGCGAAGTTGTGATCCAGTCAAGAGATTACACACACCTGCACCCAGACGGCTGAATCATCAATGGACTGTCATCCTTGATAGTAACTCGACTGTACTGTTTGGATGCTGATAAAAATAGATCGCTTTGTAACTCGGCGCCTGATACTTCAAATTCATCTGAGGTAACGAGGTAATAGTAATTACTACAGCTTTTACAGCTTTTACAGCTTTTTAGTTACTGGTAATGAGAACCTATTCACGATCCCAGGATCACTTCTTCACGACCCCACTGGGGTCGCGACCCACAGTTTGAGAAACACTGCACTAGTGTATCACGATAAATCTAAACAACGTTGCCAAAGAAATTGTATTCACGTCCAATTCACGAAAAATAAACCAACTGTAAAAACAAAGCCAAAAACTGGTAAAGAGGCCACCAAGTTGAGAGTGGTTCGCTCCTTCAAATGACTGATATCAACACACCAAAACTAACTAAATAAAACAAAACACAACAAAATTAAAACCAAACCAAAAACCTATAAAGAGGTTACTAAGTTGAGAATGGTTCGGCCTATAGGCCAAAGGTAGTAGCCAATAGTTGAAGACCAATTTCTTGTTGACGTGGCACTTTATAGTACACATCTGCACGGTAATGGAGTTGAGTCACTACACCATCTAAAAAAAAAAAGGAGTGATATCATATCAAAAACCAAAACTGGTAAAAGGGGCCGCCAAGTTCCGAATGGTTCGGCCCTTCAAAGGAGTGATATCAACACACCAAAACATTCGCCAACTTAATCGCACCGAATAATACTTTGGACGTTAAATAAAAACTTGAACATTGCTACCGAAAGTAGCAACTTGAACATTGCTACCGGAATAGTTCGAAGGTTAAATGGAAACTAGAACATTGCTACCGAAAGTAGCAATAACCTTCGAACTATTCCGGTGCGATTAAGTTGGCGAATGTTTTGGTGTGTTGATATCACTCCTTTGAAGGGCTGAACCATTCGGAACTTGGCAGCCCCTTTTATCAGTTTTGGTTTTTGATATGATAAATATGTTACTCGATGACTTCTGAATCGTTACAACAGCCATTATTTCTGGATTCAGGTTTGGACCAACAATCAAATGGTCGTTTACGCACTTGGCATTGTGCACTTATGTAGGGGCATCAAAGACCACTTGAAGTTTTGTTGTGGCTTGATCTTCTAGTATTATGGCATGATGCGGAACGTTACACAATTGTCACAGATATTACAATTGGCATCAATGTATAATTTCGTTCCTATCCTTTTTGAGTACAAAGTGCTTGGTGACGATGTCTGTCACAGTTACTGTTTAATACTTAGCATCAGGACAGTGGTTTTCTCTGTGCCATTCTTTTAAGCATCAAAAACACAACCCTAACTCTCATACTCGTTGTGCATTTCGACATCTTTAAACTGTCGTCATTGAAGTATTTGTGATTATTCCATTTGCATAATGGACAGTGAGGATGGTTTGTTTCAGTTTTTTGCTACAAGCGGTGATGTGGTAGGACGACCGACTATTTTTTTCTGTTTTACCTACGTTGGGTTTACTACTTTCAGTTTTGGACTGTTTGCTGTTTGTTGCCATTCTTGTACCCTGTCACAACTTTCTAATTCTATTCCCATTGTTTGTAACTTGAACTAACATGAAGGTTGTTGATAACAGTTTTGCTTTGGAGTTGACAGCACCATTCTCGTTGTAAATCACTTGCAAGAAGCCGTAATAATCTTAGCAGCAGCAACACTGATTCCTATCCTGACACTGCCATTTTAGACGAGCCAGTTGAATCCACATTATCAGGTTTACCTATAACAAATGCCAACTACACTATAGCAGTGGCTCGATAGTGTAGTTTGCAGCATTTAGAAGCTTTAGCTGTAGAAGCTGTCTGTTGTGGGCAATGATCACAATGTCTGTTTTGCCGAATCGGGCCTAGCTGTCGACACTACATAAAGCCTCAATCCTCCCCCCTCTCCAAAACTATTCTATCGATCACTGCTATAGTGTAGTTGGCATTTGTTACAGGCAAAAGAAAATCAAGACACACACTGTCACTGCCGTTAGTATTGAGCGCGAGCGAACTGTCATACTTTTGTGTGTCTTGATTTGCTTTTGTTATAGGTAAACCTGATAGTGTGGATTCAATTGGCTCGTCTAACAATAAAACTATTCACTGTTGCTAAATCTTTGTTGCTTAGCTCAGTTAAAACGTTCTAGAATGACTGCCAGAAGTTACATCCCCCCATTAAAGGACTGTGCTCTGTTTTCGGAAGCTTGACTCTCACTTTAAATTGAATATTGTGAATAACTGATTGCAGAGGTGCACTAACACTAGAAATTGTAAAATGAGTTTCATGGTTGCTTTTGTTCTTAACATTTCTCGTACGATTCACCACTTTCTCTTTCAGCTTGTAAGTCTTCATCTGAGACTAAGTCTTCAATACAGCTATCAGTTGTTATAAATTCTTGCTGCTTAAAGGTTAGTCTTTCTATTTGTGTTTCTAATAAAATTGTATCGACCTCTTTTTCTTGAGTTCAGAAAAGAGCTTCAATTTTCCCTATGATTTTAGTGACAGGCCATTTCTTTTTTTTAAACTATTTCATAGTCTTGAATTTAAAACTTGAATAACACTATTAGTTTGCATTACCGTAAGTTTGATTTCTTGCAGTGATCTTCTCTGTTTCAGCGACTAAAATACACCATCAACAATTAAATCATTTAACATGTTGTTTATATCTGTGGATCAAGGTACGACAATACACACGTCTGACTTAGCAAGGCGTAACTATTTTACCTGGTGTTGATTTGTTTTTTTTCACATGACTTCGGCACCAAACATTAAGGAAGGTGGTCTCTCTACACAATTTGAAATAGTGGTGACATTTAATGTCCTCCTAATTTGATGATTACGTACATAAAAACTATTACCAACCCGGCAAGACTGGCTGCCTTCAAGATCTCTTTTCTTTAAAAACCAACACACGTGAACTTATACATCATCCCCGTAACAAAACGTTAAAACTAAATATTCCAAATTTGGCATTAATTCTTCACAATTGCACACTTTGATAAAAATAAAGTGAAGATCCCGTTATTAATGAAGTGTTAATTAGAAATGATTATCTAGAAAGGCAGTTGGGAAAGTTTATGCCGATTAAAGGGGACATTCTCACTCAACTGAATTCAAACCAGGTGACAAAGTGAATGTTCAGGATGTTAGGATAATTAAAATAAAAGCAATCCAATATTACATTAACACATTTAAAACATGACGAGTGCATTCACCAGCTTTTAAATGAATCAAATTATGAAGCTAAAACTTATGCTAGATTTAGGTGCAGGCAAATTTATGAACTGCTCGTGAATTGAATGGTAATGTACTTTTCAAATAAAAAAAGAGAAAAAGTGACAAGATCCAACAGTCACCTAACATTGCATAAATATAGCGTTAGTGCAACTGAATCAAATGTCTTTGATTATGAGACCTATTTTATTGATTCTGGTAGTAATTTTGGTAGTTCTCAAACAACATTAATATGCACGGTATTGCAGCCACCAATGTTCAAAATGTAAATATCGTGCATTGGAACACAATCAAGTCTTAGACCAGGGAGAGAAGACAAAAATATCGGGGCTGGAATTAAGGCTTAAAGGTGCGTCGACAGATATGTCATTAGCGCCAACTTCAGTCACAGTGCAGTGGTCCGAAATGCCACTAAGCCACACAGAGATGTTAACCAAACCCCAAATCTAGGGCCTCCTGCAAAAATAAAAAAAATAAAAAAGGGAGAGGAAGACGGAATCATTGCCCAATTGACACGCTATGTATCGTGGACGGTGGAAACGGTGACGAACACCATCAAGATGGTGACAATCAACAAGAACGTGCCAGACCGTAAGTGGCCGGTGACACCAAGGAAAGCTGATGTGACCATTATGCAAATGGGCTAACAGCACCTCTCCCCGGCACCTGCAGTGACAAGCAGAGTGCCATTCTTCGAAAGTGCCCTGACTAACTCGTTATTTATTACCGTCTTGTTGGTCCCACAAGGCTTACCAAGCAGTGAGCAATCTCGGACGTAAAGCTGGAAAGGCCTCCGAGGGATCAAGGCACAGATTCCTATCGAAAGGACCAGAAAGGGCCCCTTTCGCTGAAGTGTCAGCTTGCTTATTCCCAGCTATCCCAACATGGCTCGGGTTCTAACAGAAAATAACAGTTTTCCGTTGGTCAGGTAAGAGGGAAAGCAGAGCTTTGATTCACTCTGTCAAAGGATTCCGAGGGTTGTATGTTCCCAAGGACTCCAGGGCACTCATGGAATCACTAAAGATGTTAAAATGCATGCACCGAAGGTTAAGGATCCATTCAATAGCCAGATAGTGCCAAAAGCGCTGCCGAAAATACAATATAGCCTGATGGAAGGCGATATGAAAGTCACTCCCTCATGCTCACTAGCACATGCCACACCAACTACTGACTTTGACCCATCAGTGAAAAAGCTGTCGATATCGGGCGTATTGATAATGCAGCCGACGAAACTCCTGCAAGTACCTTGCTGGTGGAGTGGAACTTTTTGGGAGGGATGCCAGACAGAATGTGAAAATTGCCTCTCGGGACATGTCAAGGAGCCACTGGCATCTCCTCAGTCTCAAGACGCAGGGATTTCAAAGGCCGTATACCAACAGGACTACAGAAGCCAAATTGCGGATATCACCCTTACCAACCCAGCGTCTGCCTCCTCAAGTCTGGTCCAAAAACCATAGCTGAGCAGGACTGGATCACACTACACACAATCGCACAGCATGCTTAATGCCTACAAAATGCCAAACGTGGCTCCAAGGCTTCAGCATAGAGGCTGACCACAAGAGATGTTCGAAACGCCCCAGTCACCAGACGCAGGCCACTGTGGTGCACAGTCTCCAACATCTGGATAGTTGAGCCACAAGCAGAATCATAGACCAGCAAGCATAGTCAACTTTGCTACAGACAAGGACTTGGTAGAGGTGCAACATGGCAGTGCGCTCGGCAGAACCAGTAAGATGTTAAACGCCTGCAAAACCTTGTCTGTGTGTTGACACTAGTGTGGAGGCCAAGACAACCTAGGATCGAACACCAGACTCAGGAAACGTGCCGTGTTTGTTGATGGCAAAAGTAAACACACACACTGTGCGTGTGTCCACCGGATTAAACCGGATTAAACCAGAAACCATTACTGACAGCCAAGCTCTGAACTATGTTAATTGCCAGCTGCAGCTGCCGCTCACAGGTGTGCATACGAGCTGCCCGAAAGAGAAGGCTGAAGTCGTCAACAAACAATGACTGGGCAACAATAGCTTGCTGGGTGATGGAGAAAACTATGATGTAATGTGTCACTAAGGTGACTAAAGTAAAGTGCCAGCCACGAATGGACATGGGTTTTTGTACGGCGAGACGCAAGTCTCTTTCCATGACCAAACTGACAATGTACAATAAATTCTGCATCAATGCGTGATTCTCCTTGCGACCCACCACCACACATTTTAAGTATTATACACCATGAAGGTGAGACACACCCAACCAAACCAAAGCGCACGCTCGGCCTCCAGCTCTGGACAAACCTGCTGTCGATCCGTGGTCTTTCTGACAAGAGCGGAGTGTGGCGACAGTCGTGGCACCCAGTTCTAAAGCAGAACAAAATCTTTCTTTTGGTGATTCGGCAAAGTTGCAGCTGGCCATTAGGTAGTGCAAATGAGTGTTGGGTAGTGATACTTAACATTTAGCTAAATACTCTGTCTTGTATATTTGTTGAAGTATGCAGATGTAAGTCTTTTACCAAGGATGCACACGCGATATTATTCATCAGATCAACATTTCATAAATGCAAGTGGTAAAAGGTAATTGTAGGAAACAATGTGAAGTAGAACAATCTTTACTTTCGTGACACTTAACCACAACAATACAGGGCCGTAATCAGTTATAAAAAATGTGGACTCTACATAGTCAACATTCTGGGGCTTTGTTGAACAATGACACAGTGGGGAAGAGGTAATGGATTTGCCGGACGAAGAAAGTGTTTAGAAAATTTTTCGTCAAAAAGTGGGAAAGTGGAAATCTTTTACTCAGTTTTGCCCAAATCAACTAACTGCATAATTGAGAAACACTTCCACCTTTCAAGCAAAATCTAGCTCCATATGCAGATTTTTTTTAAAATTGTGTAATTGAAAGCCGAAAAGGTGAAACGTTTTATTGTTTGTTATGTCCAGATAGTATAATCGCTCTTAAACTGTTTACAGTTGATTTTTAAAGAGGAATTTCTTTGTATCCCGTTATTAATCTTAGATCATGAATGTGCTACCACAACCAAACCACATGATGAGTATGTATGCCATACGAGTCTCGCAATTTCCAGAAGTTTGCAGTGATAGAAGGCACAAGCGGGCGCTCTATCACCCATTTTAAAACACAAACCCAGAAGCATTAAAATCTAAATATAAATTTTGAACAAACCCGATTGACATGAAGACGGAATAAGTACAGTTTGAATGTACGATTTGTGTACGAGCTTCAGAGGCAGAAAAACAGCTTGCAACTACAAAGTAGATTTTCTTCTTGTAGATGTGCTTCGTAATGGTGAGTTATTGAACCACTTTTGTTTTTTTTAAAGTAAGGCTAAAAAGGATACTATAATGCAAATCTTATAAAATTATGATGCTCACCCAGCTTTTAAAGGTTGTCATTAGATCAATATTTCGCATCTCACAATATTTTGCATTTCGAGTTTCATCTGAAGGAGATTAAAATATGATGATAATCATGGTGAAGATGGCATTGAATGTGAATAAAGGTACAAGTAATGGTCCGTAAGCAACTGGCGGTATGGCTTTACAAAACGAAACATGTACCCATCAAGGCAAAAAAGTGCAAGTGCCCAGAAATCGAACCAAGGGTCTTTCAACGTCTCATCAAGTGCCAACCCTGCAGAATGGGGTGGGGATGACGCGTCGACAGCTTGGTCATTGCCGCCAACCTCAGTTACAGGACGGCCACTGCGCCACACATTACATATATGTTAAAACAAACCCTTAATCTAGATTTTATCGTATAGGCAGAATAGGCTAATATGTTGGTGGTCCAATTGTGTTGACACTAAATCCTTAAAGCGAAATTGCAATACCAAAGTTTTAAGTTCTAAGCTTTGCTCACCGACTGACGTTTCCTTGGCCTGAAAACGTTTGTCATTAGGCCCCTGCCTGGGCATTTACTCGACACTTAAATTTTAACTTGGACAGAGGTGCGCATAGCAAATTCAAAATGTATGGCAGTGTACATTAGCAGAATTTGTACACATTAAATTATGATTAGTGTATCCCTTATAAGGAAAATGGCTAGTCCAACAGCTTATTCTTTCCAGACACTTTCATGACAAAAATCTAAATTTTTTTCAAGACATTGCTGGTAAGGTATTGAGCAATTTCCTGCAATACCACTTCAGCCTTTTGTGTAATTTGTTGCAATAATATCCTGCATTCTCACACTGCCGTAATGCTTTGTTTGGATACTTATTTTTATGCTTTGTTTCAATCATGAAGACTACTCTTTATACAAATCTGAACAGTTTAGTACTTCTATTAGGGTGCGAGTAAAGTAGGCGCTTCAGTGATCTGGATAGGATGGTGGCGTGGACCAGAAAATCAAAGTTATGTTAAATTGCGAAATGCCACGTCCATTGGATTGGTTGGCGGTCTGGGATGCTGGCTTTCTCCTGCAAAATTTTATGGAGTTATCCTGAATGTGGTTGCTGGGAGAGACTTGGAGGAAATCGTTTCTGCTAATGAAAAACAGGCAATTTGGTCTTTTAACGACGCTTGCTATGTGTTCGCTGAATGTGTTAGTGCTGGCCATAAACCGTTGTTTCCCTAGCAGGTTCCCTTATCTGTTCGGACCCACTAGGGCATTGAAGACATGTAGGGAAGATTAACGGAATGTTTAACTATTTGATTCATTTTGAGTATGTTGATCGGATTGACTAGCGTGGGTTGGAAATGTTTGCTGATAGAAGGTACACTTTGATTTGATATCAAGCTTATCAGTGGACTCATCGACATCGACTGGAGGAAGATAAAGATTCTCCGGTGGGATTGGTTTGCAGGGCCACGCACTCAGATTCTCAGCCAGAGGATATCAGATGTGCACCTTCTCATAGTATTTCAAACATCACCTGTTCCTGTACACACCCTCTGGATAACGGCTAGTTTTCCCACAGGATATCAGATGTGCACCTTTCCTTAGCATTTCAAACGTCATCCTGTTCCTGTGCACACTTACTGGACAACGGCGAGTTTCCCCATGGTTTACCTTGCCCATCTGGGGCATTTTGCCACGCTGAATTGATAGATTTACGTTACTGAAAACATGACAGCAAAAAAGAATCACCACATCCATGTTTCTCAAAAGTAGCGTGTTTGAGAAAAAAAATTTTTTTATTATTATTTATTAACAAATTAGTTTACAATTGTTTTTACGTGCATTTAGTAATGAAGTGATGTTGACAATTTCTGTTTTAGAAGAGTAGGCATCTGAATTTTACGCCAGCAGAATTGTCGGGAAATCTTTGTAAGAGATGAACTGTTAAAAAAAGATAATGGAACTAAAACAAGTTTTTATTTATTTTTTGGTAAATGAAAAAAAAAGCAGCACTAACAAAGAAAAAATGTAAACCACCAAGGATTTGGCTTCCCTGTTTTATTGCTGGTCATACTGTGATAGACTTGTCCAAAAATAAACTTCTTTTGTGTTAAATCCCAACAATTAATGAATGTAATACCTGGTAAAGATCTGAGCTTGGGTATACACCAATATAACAACTAAACACCAATTTCAAGAAACAAACACCATATTCCACTTAATACTGCACAAAACATGAAAATGCACGAACATAATTTTCTGTTATTTTTTTTAACAACTTTTTTAAAGTATTAAAATATTCAATGACACTGGCACTTCAATGAAACGGTAACATGAAATTGCACATGAAACTGTCGTTACCGTGCTACAAATAAATTAATTCAGAGCACTGAACAGTTTTGTAATGGACTGGTTTCAATAATTCCAGATTTGCATTAGCTAATAAAAGTGGAATACGGAGTCCGTAAAGAAAAGTTAAACTTAAAGAATCAACCATCAATAATCAAGTATTTACATAAATAATGAATAATAATTATGATGCAAATAAAGAAGAGGGCCTCGTAACAAGTTAATGGGAAAAAACACATACAGGAGCAATCAGCTGTTATGTCCATAGACAACATCATTACAGCGCCAACATAGAGATGTAAAGTGAATATAGTACAATAATAAATTCTATAGTGTGTAAAAAGTATCTACTGTGAATGTCATATAAATCTTTTTTGTACAAATTATTCCTAATCTGCAAGGTTCATCAAATTAAATAATTTTCTTGCATCGTCGTTCAAGAACTACCATCAAGTTAATGTCAGTGATAGTCCCTGCTGCACCACAGGTACTTACAAGATGCAGGGGAGGGGCATTAGTCAGTGTAAGATTAACAATCAAATCATGAACAGGCAGAATAAAATCATTCTGCTGAGTAAAATTAACTGAACAGACAGAATGTTGCATCATGAACAAGGAAATCCATAAAAAAAAACAATGTGTAAAAAAAAAACAATGTCCACTTTACATCATGGTTTTGCTACTTTTAGTGGGCTTGTAATAATCCACTTGAGAAGGATCTAACACAATCATCAGGGGTTCAGAAAGCGGTAAAAGGTTATGACGAGAAAATTAGAGGCGTGCTAGCATGCAAAGAGTAGAAG
Source organism: Lithobius niger (assembly GCA_023313725.1). Classification (NCBI taxonomy): domain Eukaryota; kingdom Metazoa; phylum Arthropoda; class Chilopoda; order Lithobiomorpha; family Lithobiidae; genus Lithobius; species Lithobius niger. Next base: position 28,849 of record JAHWFP010249275.1, read on the forward strand.
AGAGAAAAAAAGCGAGTTGGTCTGTTAGCTTACGTTAGTACGGAGTATGAAAATTGTTGATAAGCCAAAGGCAAAGCATGGAACAGAGTAAGACTAAACCCTAAGATCACATTTCCTGTTCCGCACCATTCAGTGAAATATTAACTGAAGAACAAATAACAATCACCGTGTTCATGATGTAACTATTCTTTCCGTCAGTTTTATATGTGTGTTTTTAAAATTGATGACTGAGTTTAAAAATGAAACAAAGGGAGGAGAGGGAATCATCGCAGTGTCACAAACTTTCACCAAGATGTGGGCACCACAAGGCAACAGACTCCATTCGTACAAAAATACTTATTCTTTGAAACCACCTGAGTAGGAACCATTGCTATTTGCCCAGCTCCAGCTACATATCACGTAATATATTATTAATATTATTATTTATTGTTATTAGCATCATTATATATATTTGTGTTGTCTTTCACTTCAAAAATAATCACTATATTTTTCTCTATTTTCAGCGGAGCCGGGCAACAGGCGGTCCCGAGTCATGCCATTTCCGCCCTCCAGCAGAAGCAAACTGCTGAAAGCAATGTTACGATCAAAGTTTGTAGACCTGTACTTGACTTCCAACAGGGCAACTACATTCTGTGTGGGGTATGGCTGATACACGTAAAAGTGTCCACGGGCTGGCTCTGCACTGAGTCACTATGGAAACACTGACTTACATTACAAAACAAAAAAAGTACCAAAACATATGCAGATGATACGAGACTTTTACCAAAGGTATGGGGGGGATGAGGGGAAGGAGGGATGAGGAATAAAAAAAATAGGAGTAACAATAATGCATTCCGTGGCTCTATTCCTTTCCCTGTCTAAATGATAATCGTTAAAATTAAAAGTAAAAATACAATATTATTTAAAATTTACAACAAACGTACACAAGTCAATAGAGATGCATTGATTACACCAACTTTTTTTTTATCGTAATTTATACTTAAACGTGATATATGCACAAATCAAGCCCATTACCAGTTTGCGAAGTGAGGGGGAGGTCTGTTGGTCTAAAAAAAAATCACGTAGCCGAATTAAATTGAAAAACAAAAAATAGGGGCATCTTAAGCTTACCAAAAGCCTGTCTGAATTAGATGGCCGGCCGTAAACAAGGCAGTAGTATAGCAACGTTTCCACGACCTCGTCAGACTATAAAAACAATAACACCGTACTTTATCTAACCTGAGATATAAGGCTATTCAGATCTTGGCCAAGAACTATATGGAAGGTGCACTAACACAATGCTCCAAGTGGCACTCCACTCCAACACTCCTACTCAATAATACCATCATGTAACAAACGAGCGCACGCTAATAAACGTATTAAAGGGATGAATGTTCTCAAACTGTACAACTTCCTACTTACTTGAATTCAAGAAATCAAACGTGGGTTTCTTTTTTTTTTTTGTTCTGCATGTTACTCTCAAAATTATAAAAAAAATAAAAATAACATTTACCATGCTGAGGTCCTTACCAAAGAAGCAAACAATAAATGAAGTGGACCGTACTTGGCTAATATCACTTGGGATGATACTATATCATTATATAATTAAATGTATATTATATGTATGTTTTTATCACTCACATGATTGCTTTATCCAAAAACAGCAAAATTTAGGGGTAAATGTGAACATCATACTAAAAGGCTTGTCTGGTCACTAACCAACTGCTTGTGTATATAAACAAAAAAAAACTATTTCCTTTGATAGCGGTTAGAACAAGTTTGTAGAATTGTAGCCTAGGCTACTTGGGTAATAGTTAGTATAGGAAATAGATCTAAGCGTAACTGACGGGCGCAGAACTATATCAGCATCAACGAAAGCATAAGACGAACTGGAAAATGATTTAAGGATGCTTGAAAAAAGTTGTGTCTCAGGCTCTTATTGAAAATCTGTGTAGTTGAGTGCCAATTTTGAGAATTACTTATTTTCATATTCGGAACTTAAATGTATTTTTATTTTTTTTTTAATTAAATGAAAAACTACTTCACCACATAGAATTTGGAATTAGATAAAGGTGTGAACTATTTTTTTTTTTACTATTCAGATTACAGTAAGGACCAAGAAGACGACCATTTAGATGAGAAAAAATCTACCGGGTGTAGCATTATTTTTTTGTAACTTTGCTTGTTGCAAATTTGTTAAGGCTTGAGAGACAACTTTTACACTTATTTTAGACCTTAAATGCTATACAAAGTCTGTAAAAAAGATATGAAAAAATTTTTAAGTACCCAAGCCACGAATTTTTATTTTTGTGCAGTTCATATTCTTCGAACAAATTCAAACATAAAAAGTAGAAAATTGGTTTCAGAAAGATGTGCAGTAATAAAATTAGAAATTTCAAACTCCCTTGCTAACCCCGTCGTACATTGGAACTTAGGCCTATGTTAGAAGGAAATGTTTCAAAAGGCTTGTTAGAAATACATTTCGGATAGGTTAGAGCAGGTTTTGGCCTACGAAACAGGAAATTTTATTTTGTAAAAGGGAGAAGTTGGGGAGAGGATTCAATATTAAAAAAGAGAAATAGCATTATGGATTTTAACAGTGGGGGCATGGTCAGTAAATATCCCAACATGGGCAGGATAGGATACATTTTCCTTAACAACGTCATTCTAATATCAAAATATATCCTTCAGTGAAAATACCAGTACTATCAAAAAGAGGTGCTGTGGTAATAAGGCTACAGCAGAATTGGATCGGCACGTGTTACAGCAGGCAGAGGCTACAAAGTCCAACCAATACACTTTCCCAATCAACCAGAATCAGCATCAGTCCAGCTTCTGCATAGCGCAGAAGTTAACATTTTTCTTTGTGTTGCAGTGTTTCATTCAGTAACAAATTGGCAGAGATGAGTAGTGTTTCTTTAATTTTGTTCCTGCGTTCCATTAAATTGCTGCACCTCTCGCTCTTCTCAATGATTCGACAAAGAATGTATAATGAACAGAAGTAGCAGCACATTCAGAGTAGCAACTACTATGAAAATGCGTACTCTGAAGTTAACACCACATAATTTTAATTTCGACAGTAATTTTAAGTTCTGTGCAAACTTCTTTAAAAACAAAACATGCATTTGCTGCTCTTTAAAAATATGTTAAAATGTTGAATTTATGAAGACAAGACCGTGCATACGTACAAATCTCAAACTCTTTCTATTCAAACTTGTACCTTCCAAAAGTCGGACCTAGACCTGAACAAGACGTGGATGTGGACGTGTAAACACTTATAAATTCATAATGACAATGTGACCCTATCATTTTTCAATGTGCGAAGACTAGTGTTTGTTTCTGTTACACCACTAGCTTTGTCTTTAAACAAAAATGGTTGATCTGACGCTTTGTAAGGTTTACTCGACTTACATCTTATACTGATACTGCACTTAAATCGACTGAATTGCAGCAATGGTTTTTGGTATTCCACAAATCCCTTCTATTACTGACCACGTTCATACCCAGACACTACTTCTTGCGCCAACACTTAAAATCCTTCTATCGTTTAGATTCACAGCAAACTACCTGTAGACAGACCATAGCCACTCAACAACGATTCTACTGACAATACGCCTGAAGATAATACTTCTCATAACCATCTCATTCTGTATACTCAAGTCCTTCCTAATAATCAAATACAGTATTTAAGTAGTTTTTTTTTCCTATGCCCTATAAACATCACGCAATATCAATAAATACATCAATCCCTGGGTCTAATACACACTACGCTTGTACACTTGGGATCTCGTCAGGCAGAAGCGACAACTATACCAGCAGAATGAATGAGATCAGCAATAACGAGTCTTTGCACAGTGCAACAAAAGAAGAAAAAAAAACCATTTGATCTAATATACATTCAGATACTGTAATTATATTTAAACCTTTAGAGTATCTTCTAAAGTCATTCATACTTTAGTATTTTCTTATTCAGTGTGAAATAGAACTATAACCTCGGGTAGTAATTCCACGTGCAACCACTTGCTGGCATGCTTTGTCGCTAATGCCTACTCCTGTCACACCTACGTACGGTTCAATGCCAATACCACACACCACATTCCTTACACAATACTTCACATCAGACCATGTTCGAATTCTTTACACCATCTTTGTCTCTTGACCTGAAAACAGTACCATCCCTACACCCAAGTTGCACTTATAGTGTCCACTGTTATCAAAACTGCACTTTTCCACGCACTAGATAGCCAACTAGCATTCATCCAGCTTTGTGAAGGCTTGCTAGCTGCTCGCTCACGTAAATCAGAACCCCTCGTGGCTCGAGTACCACTGGAAGCTGACGCAAATTTGCATTGTTCTTTTTTTTTTCTTACTTTTGTCATAAGAAATGGCAGTTTTGGCGACAAGCAGCAACATTTGTACATGATTTGGCCATTTCTCTGGAAGCTCCCAAGAGTAGCAAGCATTACTCAAACCGCAGCAAGTTGCTGAAGGAAATAATAAGTTAATTGGGTTTCTGCAGCTTGTGTAATAATTGGTTCTCTTGAACACCCTGGAAATGAAAGGAGTATTTTTTTTTTACAAAAGGTGGATGCATGTTGCTGACATTCCTAAGGAAAAGCACTATGCTATTGGACGAATGATTTTTAGATGATAACCTCTTACGAGAGGATGAAACCATTGTACTGTGGCTGCATATTCCTCGCTGTGCCATTGGACGGTCAGAATGATGGATCCTTGTACTCCAGTCGCCACACCGTGTGGACGTGGCTGTGTACAAACACACGTCTGACACTCAACCAAGCTTGTCCCTACCTGGCATTCCTCTTTTCAGACGAAAGCAAGAATACAACAAATCAACAAACAGAATAGTTGCGCGCCAAGCGCTCTGCTGGTCACATCTTGTTCGTTGTCTCCTCATCTAACCTCTGCCCTCAATTGTCTACTGAAAAGAGTTCTTTGTGGAGTGCAGGAAACTCCAAGTGAGGTGTAGCTCGCTTGAAGTTGGATAGGGCCTCCATGTGTAACATGCTGATCTCTCGTAACGTCGGGAGCTTCGCAATGAGACAGTCAAAAACAGTAACATCCCCCTTGAAGGGCACCTTATGTGTCCTACTTAATTCCAACTTTAGAGCCTTCATCACAGCTTGATTCAGACGCTGAATTTCTGCAATTCCCTTCAAACCAATGCGATCTGTAACAAAAGTGTTAAGAATAAGAGGTATAATGCTGCGATATTTAAGTTTTCAAAGATATTTGAAAAAATATTGAATGCTTTTTGTTTGTCGCCAATATATGACCGGAGTCTACATACATACTATTGTACTACCAAGAAGTTTGTGACAAGGATACCATACGATTATAAAGGAGAAATCTAAATACAAAAGATTGCAATTGCAATGATGTCATTTTTAGTTTAACCTTTCAGCAGTGAGTTTAAAAAATGTCGTCGCTCATGGAGTGAGTTGGTTTTTTTTCCCGTCACCCGTGGAGTAAGGCACTAATGAAATATTTATTCTTGCGCAAACTACTGGACACAATTACTTCAAACTTACTACACACACGTAACAGATATTCATAAGGTGCACAGAAAAAATCAGATGAATGGTTTTAATAGTTTCGGAGAACCATTTTTTTGAAATACGGGCAGTAATGAGCTAAAATTGAAAATCGCCGTGTTGACAAAACGCGACTGTCAACTGGAAGTCGGCGTTAGTTAGGCTAAAATTCGTTGTTCCCACCTGATAAGTGGTAGTGCGAAGGTTTATCGGCTTCTTTTCCCATTTCAGTTTTGCATTGTGGCTGCTGTTTTATTTTTTAATGCTGTGAAACATCATCTGTCGTGTGATTTTCAACGATGATCTAGAACACAAGAGCTCACGTGACATCCGAAGCGAGCAGCGGCAGCCATGTTGAAATCACGCATCAGCCAATGAGAGCGTACCAAATTGGTCACGTGGTGCCAACCGGCCAATGAGGGAGCGTGACCTTCAAATGCTTTAGAAAGTTAGCTTGAAACAATCAAACAGCCAGAAAAGGCCTACTACAATCTACCTCATTGGCCAATGCTCAATGGCCACCGAGAAAATATGTTGCGAGGCCTGGATAGAGGGGAATTCCAGCATTCCTTCGAATCCAAGATGGCAGTGCCCAATCAAATGGTTCGACCGCTACCGCTGATAAAAAAAAAATGACCAATTTTCTGCTTTCTGACTTAGGAAAAAAAGAATGAGAACGACATTTTTGCAGTTTTTAGTGAGTCTACACTCAACTACAGTGCTTTTTATAAAATATAAACACCGGTAACAACGTCTTTTTTTTTACAGAAATCGATGCACAACATGTCTGGTAGCGAATTTCAGCTTTTCTCATATCAATATTTGGGCCGAAAATTGCATTTTTAGACCCGCAGTTTCCCTTCAAAGCTTCGAGGTATATATAAGTCGTTATTGTGTTTGGGATGCTTTTTTTTTTGGACGTTCATACTGCTTACAAGGCTTAATTAAATGTACAACTGCAAGTGAAATAGTCAACCTAAAAGTTGACATATAAAAGAACTAAATGTTCCCTGCCATAATTGTCCTGGATTCACCAGATCCACAATTTTAATTGAATAGTTTGAAAGTAGTTCAAAAGACATCACAAAGAAAAACCCAGATGGCAAAATAGGCCACAAGTAACTATGACACCCTGAAGCTGCCATCATCAGCTCCATACAGATTTTTTTTCAATTAGCCGATCAGCTGCCTCAAGGAATATGGCTGCAGTCTGCTAGCTGCCGGAAGAAACTATAAACAATCACTGTTGTAAGCAACAACAATGGTAACTCAATGGTAACTTGCTCTTACAGGCAGAAATTGTCGAAACTAAATACATCTTTTTTCATAAACGGAAATACGTTTGCATCTGTATTTATTTACCACTAAGCAAGTCCATTTGACTTAACTGTCCTATTATCTTTTTTATTAGAATGAAACTTTGGGTCAACTCTTTGTATAACATTGCGCTCCTAAATATTATCCGTCAATGTATTTTGCAAACATTGATTCATGTAATTTCTTTGAACCTGACTGCGCTTTTGCAAAATCGCAAATTTCTCAACATTTTCACTGGAAGAGTTATACAAATTATTCTTGAAGTGGTACGTAAATCACTGACCGTAGCAAAAACACCCAGCTAACTTTCGCAAATTCGGTAAAAATTGCAAATTTCCAAAACAACAGTGTAAAATAAATCACGAAAAGGCTTTGTACGCAACAAAGACAGTGCAATCGACAATTAGCCAGTGGAACAAAACTCCAGAAGCAGTTATCACTGACGCAATGTTCAGGTGAGTGCTGTGTCAAACAATACTGTTGGTTCAAGGCTGCCTTAAGTGAAAAGTCGTTCATCACCAACACAATTGAAGGAAAAGCACACAATACCACACAGAAGAACACAATAAAAATACTATTGTGTTCTTCTGTGAGGTATTGTGTGATTTTCCTTCAATTATGGCATGTCTATACCACAGTAAATGCCAGTTACCGGTTTTTGCATATCACCAACAGTGTACGTGGTGCGTGTGTGCCATATGTTAGGAAGTTTGGCTGCAATCATGTTGTGCTCCGATATTTTCATGCTCCGTTGGACTTTTTCCTATCAAATTTGTGAACATACAAGACAATGAGACCCCGTTGTCAAATTCAACCGCCAAATTCGTCACCGCAAAATTGCACCTTCTTCACAACTAAACCACCTCAAAATCATGCTTACATTTATCGAGAAATGTAAATCTCCTTATTAATGGTTGATGATTCATAATAAGCCATAAATAAGCCGTAATACAGCTGAAATTGCAGGATGAGGGATAGGGGAGAGTGAGGCTTTATGGCATGTCGACAGCTAGGTCATCAGCACAAACCTCAATTACAGTGCAGTGTTCCGGGTTACCACTGCGCCAAACATTAGAGATGTTAATCAAACCCCAAATCTAGATCTTATCATATATCTGTTACTCCAGCAAAAATTTAAAAAATAAAAACCGGACACGAGGGCAGACTTGTTGCCCAAATGGTGTGCACGATGGACTGTAAATGGCTGGCACCACATTCAGGAGGAAGTAACGAATTAGGCCACCTCAAAAGGAAGTAACGAGTTAGGCTGGTGTGACCAAAACGTAAACAGAACAACACCATGCTTCTCGGCCACTGCAGTGACAAGCCGAGGCTGCGACTTATTGCCGTCTGTTTATCTAAGACTTGCCAAGCAGCATGCAATCTCAGACACAGAGTTAGAGAGGCGTCCAAGGAAACAAGGCTTCGATTCCCTTTCGAGAGCACCAGAAGTGCCCCTTTTGCTGCCGCATCAGCGTGCTCATTCCCAGCTAGCCGATATCCAGGCAAGCTGGAAAGCAGAGTTTGGATTCCCTGTGTCAAAAGGGGCTGCGATGGTTATATGATGCTAAGGACTGCAGGGTACTCATGGAATCGCTAAAGATGGGAGGGCAAAATTGCACCTTCTTCACAACTAAAATGCATGCCCTGAAGGAAAGGGATCCATTCAACAGCAAGACTGAGTGCCAGATGTCCCGCCGTAATAACAGAATAGCCTGATAGAAGGTGATGGAAAACAGCTACTACCTCATGCACGCACACAAGGACATGCCACGCCAACTTCTGGCTTCGCCCCATCAGTAAAAAACTGCAGATATCAGACGTACTGATAACGATCGGCCAAACAATTTACTGCAGCATTCCGTGATGCACTGGAATGCTCCCACTCAAGTCTAACTTAATTTATTTTGATCTTGCATAACCTTGTACATTTTATTCCTGTTTTTGTTGTGGATTTTTGCCATACTACCTGTCACGGCTGGGGCAAAAAGTATTTTACTGATACACGGTGCAACGATAATGCCCGGCTATCATCGTTCATGCTTACTTGGCTAGTAGGAACACAGCCAGACACTTTTCCACTTCAAGCCGTTTAATCTTTACAACACAAACCAATGAAGGAAACACAACTCGGCACAGAGAAACAGCCTAGCCTCCAAACTCTTGCGCAACTAGTAACTATTTCGCTAGGTGCACCTTGTGTCCAGCCTACTTACAAACTTCCACTAATGACAGGGCTTACAGTGCCAGGAGGAAGCAAGCGAGGAAAGCAAGGAAACAGTTCAAATAGTTTTCAGTTAACGGCAGAAACCTTAAAGGGACACCAGCCCGCCTTATAACATTCCGCCTGTCTTATAACATCTACACGCAGATCGCCATCCGCGCATTACCAGAGCCAAGGTCGGCTGGGGTGGTAGCTGCGTTCCTCGCAGCGAGGAACATTAGCTGCTGTGTCGGTTGGCTTTAGGCATAGTACACGAAACAGCATCAAGTTAAAGATTATGTCGTCACAAACCGGAATGCTTCTCGTATTTTAACATCACAATTTATAATTTTCTAGGCTAGTGTCTTATAATTATGCTTCGGTGATCTATTGGAATAATTAATTTTAATTTTTACCGCGCATTAGTCTTTTAGATTTTTGCTTTCATGGTAATTAATATAAAATTAGTATATGCACACACAGAGATGAACCGTCATGATTATTGTAAGTGCGCAAAGCATCATATACGTGTAGGATACAGTAAATAAAGTTAACAATTATTCAACAGAAAATCACCTAGATGCCACATTTTAAAACAGATTTTTACCAAGGGATTCTCTAACGGTAAGGAAATAGACCTTCGGGGTCGTACTTGAAGTGGTGGATCGGGAAAAATGGCGCTGGGAGGTATATCCCTTTAATGAAGGCTACACTGAAAATACAATGAATGATTATGCTATGTATCCTTACATATACTTATATTAGACCTATGAAGCAGCTGTGTTGAAAAAGAGATGAAACAAAATTTAATGTATTGTCAAATTGTCAGTTGGCTGAAAGCTGTTAGCTAATTTCATCGAAACTTGAAAAGCTGAACAAAAAATGGATGACGCAAACATCACTAATCGCTTACCCTACGTAATACCTACCAGGTGCTAAGAGAACATATGCAGAATACAGAGCCAACTCTGTGTCATTAAGCTTCATTTCTGCTATACTCTTCGCAAACTCAAACGAATTTGTGACCAACTTCATTTCAATAGTTTCTGGAAAAATATAAAGTCAGTATTAGTCTCTCCAGAAAAGAGTAACCTACACTGAAACACAATTTGGTTATTACTATTTTACCTCAGTTTAACCACAATCACATAAGTTTGTATCATGTGCCTTTACAAAAAATAAATACAGATGATGAAAAACAGTGTCGCATTTAGAAGTTAAAACAGTCTCACTATGTTCATTATTTTGATTGATAGCTTCATTGACATGGACATGGTTTCCATTTAAATGTCTTGCTTTCATGTAAGAGTCTAGGTTTCTGCTGCGGCAAAATAAAACTTCCACGGTCATAATACTTGATTTTTTTTTGCGGATTTTCTGCGGCTTAATTTTCGTATTTTCTGCAACAAATAACGTAAAATTCGACGCTTAAACGTGGTAGTTAGAGACTCCTTTTGCTTGTTTCTGACGTGCATGTTGCGGGGAAAGTGAGAGCAGATGACAAACCAAGCAATGCTAATTAGTGTCTAAGATCTGCATCCTTCTGCTAAATTTTTTTTTGCGAAAAATCGCGGAATCCTGGAATTGCATAAAGCTAAACTCCCTGATCATACTGTAACGCAGGATCTGTAGTATATTTTTTGCCACTTTCAGAGAGAGGGGAAAAAAAAAGAACTAGCTCATCTAGGTCAGGCAGTGTCCCCCAATGCAACCACAAGAACTGCCGAAATCCAGACTAGATGGATCTGATTGTTCATACAGGGTTATGAATGGATTCCACAAGCTCACAGATAATCTAATTCAAACTCCATGCCGAACAGTGCCAT
>JAHWFP010249275.1:39828-63478 GCA_023313725.1 Lithobius niger
GGGGGGGGGGGGAAGTCCCAAACAAAATCAGTCATCTTCCTCCAAGAGCTTTGAAATTTATAGTTTATTGGTCTTCTTCTAATTGTTCATCTGCTTTTGTTGACTCTCCAAAATGTTGTGACTACAACATTCATTCGAGCCGACCACTGGTTACGTTTCACACGGTAGCAATGCTAGTTTTGGTGAGGAAAACAAGATAATCTCAGTTCCACCCACGGTTGTGGACGCAGTAACGGACTATTTTACTAATGGCCATAGTGGTAGTCATGCTACTGATTCATCTTCTGGAAGTTTACCTCCTTCAATAGTTAACGACTTTGATGTTACTTCAGTCTAACCAGTTGAAAGGAAGATTTATTTTGGTTCCGTACCACAACAGTATTTATAACCTACTGCCCTTCATTGTCGCTTATCTGTTGCAAAAATTGGATGCATTTATAAAACTGGTTTTGACACACCTAGGGCTGCGAGGCGACCAGCTGTCATAAAGTCTTCCTGCACTCCTGAAAGCAACACCGATATTGACAAGTCTTCTGTGTTGAGGGCTACTGTGGGAGCTATAGGGCAATCGTCATCCTGTGGCACTAGCCAGCAACAATAACACTGTAGGGGAAGCTGCACGTGGTGACAATGATAGCTTTGCAGCATTGCACTCTAAGCTATGCGTGGAACATGTTTTACCGTTTTGACTCCAGATGACCACATATACACGGAAACACAGATGGGGTTGAAAGAATTTCCTGTTGTCAAATTTACCGGCAGAGAGAGGCCTATTTTATCCAGTGACCTTTTTGAAGCGGCCCAAGGGGGCTTGAAGTATGTCTGGCTGCGTCGGGAAAAGAGATATGGAATTCCGTTTCATAGAATTAACGATTTTGTCAACATCGCGTCACACTCTATTGATAAAATGGAACTCACTGTGACAGGAACCTTTCGTGTTATTAATCACAAGACTCAGTACATATATGGATTACAACACATGATAAATCCGACATCAGACAGAAGGTACAGAAGGTATGATTAATAGCACACCTGTATTCATGTCATCACATTTAATATGGGAATTATTACAGATGGACCGATTGTGAGTTGAACTTTGCCTATATAGTTCTTCTATTATTGGATGTGTGGCATTGTAACATGTGATGACACGCTGTTAGTGTAGAGTATGAGATTTGTAGTGCCACCTGGTGACGTGAACCGGAAGTGTGATGGAAAGGCGGTGTAGTTGCGAGCCAGTGAGCTACAATGGTGAGTAAGCAATAAATTCCAGTAAGTTAAATCTGTAAGTATCATTGCTTAAATGCAGCGCAAGAGTTTTCAATAAGGATTGAAAACAAATCACTACAACTTGGGTGTTGCTGACTTGCTTGTGGAAATTGTTTACACTCTTGGACTATAAATTTATGGTTGGTAGATGGAAGGATTGAGTGGGTAGGCAGGGTTTAAACTTTGTGCACCTCCCCTCTCTTCCTAGGTGAGGCATGCTGGAAGGATGCTACGTGACGTTTCAGCTATTTTCACTTCCCTTTCAGCTGTGGTGAAAATTTGTGGGAAATTAGGCCTATAGGGGTGAAGGGGATTCTCTCGTTTTACTTCGGTACTCGGGTTGGTGCTGCATAGCAGATTACCTTACTAGGGGACAGTCAAAATGGTACATACAGCACTGAAAGTAAACTACACGGAACTTGGGGTACCTCCCCCACCTGGTGACCCTTAAAAACTCAAAACCATTTTACTTTTGACCTCATTGCTCATCTTAGCTCGCTTCTGTTCTTGCTGTTTGGATTACTTCAGGGTTGTGTTCAGCGCTATGGAACGCAGAATGCGGAACTGTAGACCATCATGGGCCTCCCCATGAACAGATGCCCCTGGACCTTTCATCAGGAGTGTGCGATACTATCGAATTTCGATACTTTTTCCGATACTTTATTGGTATCGTTAGTGGTATCGAAATTCAAAACTTGGTATCGAATTTTCGGTAGTATCGAAGGTATCGAAAAACTATCGTTTGTTTAAAAAATACTGCAGTAGTAAGAGAATACCTTAGAGATTTTGGAACAGAAAATTAATTTATAGAGTTTACATCGTTGTAGATCTGTGAACTACACTAACTAACGTTTAGTTGCCTAAGAAAAACGGCAGTTTCACTCTTTTTAATGGGCCACCTACCTATTCACTCTTTGTTTGTGAGAGTAATCTGCACCAAATAAATTGTAAAATCCCAAGACGAATGGTGATTACTGGAACAGAATATGTTACAGTTGATTGCTGACTGTTTATGGAAGCCAAGACTTTATTATTATAACGGACGGTTGCTGGTGTACATCGTTGTAGATCTGTGACCGATAGGCCTAACAAAAGCAGCAGTTTCACTCGTTTTTAATGGGCCACCTACCTATTGACTCTTTATGAGAGTAATCTGCACCAAATAAATCATAAAATCGCAAGAAGAATGGTGATTACTGGAACAGAATACGTTACAATTGATTGCTGAGTGTTTATGGAAGCCAAGACTTTATTATTATAACGTTGCTGGTCTCTGTTGTTGAGCATCGTTTTAGCATGGAGGAAGGAATTAGGTGCAACTGAATCATGAGCAGCCATCTTGCACAATGCATGATGGGTACTTTTCCTTAAAAATAAAAGTAACTAATTTGTTTTAAACTTACTTAAAAATTTTAAAAATAAACTGAATCTTTTGTGCAAATAAATTATAAATTAAAAAATATTTTATTTATATTTGTGTACATAAATAAAAATATATAAATTCCGGAAAGCAAAGATCTTCAGGCATGTTAGCTTCACTAAGCATTAGGCATACATCCTGACAGCAACAATCCTTTGTAACTATCTTGTTTTAAACTAAAATTTAATTTAATTTTTTTATTATGCTGGATATGTTTGTGTTATTAAATTACAAATATTAAATTCATATATATTTTCATACATAAATTTAATATGATTTTATAAAATATATATTTAATACATAAAAATGTAAGTAAATTCCATGTAGCCTAGCCGAGTTGTCTGTAGGATACTCTAATTAAAATTAATAATTTTTTCATTACTACTATTAAGCCTTTATAAAACTTTTAAGGTTCATTTTCTAACGTAACAAAGAAGTTCATCTCAACATTGTTGTCATCTGAAATATTTCTGTGAACGGTAATTGTAATGAAGGAATAAAGGAAGCTACAGATGAACTCATTTGAATTTGTTTATTCCTACTGCTTTCTTAAAAAAGCTATCAGTATCGAAAAAAGTATCGGTATCGAAAAAAGTATCGGTATCGAAAAAGTATCGGTATCGAAAAAGTATCGGTATCGAAAAAGTATCAGTATCGAGAAAGTATCGGTATCGAAAAAGTATCGCGATACCGATACTCAGATTAATAAAGTATTGGTATCGGTATCGATTTGAAAAACCTGGTATCGCACACCCCTGCCTTTCATGTCGTCATAGGGAGAAATATGCATCAATCAACTTGTTTGCACAACCATTCAACCAATTTTGGTGTGAGGTGTCGATGTCGAGAAATAACGCAACGTGCTGTATGTGATCCCCCCTGTCTGTTGAAATTTCGGCTACACCAGCGTGATTGCCATCATTTCACTGTCTGTGATAGGTCAGCAGACCCACTAGCCCTATTCTGCACATTGTGCATTCAGGTAGTCCTCCTCAGTTATCTTGGTAACATGTTGGTTGCTGATTGCCACCCCAATTTGGTCACTGCTCCACCAAAGAAGTTCTTCCGCCGGTTTGTGTTGCAGAAATGAGAAGAATTGATGTGGACAGGGCCATTTGTATTATCTGTCAGCATCGTCGTAGGGTTTCATCCAAAGTTTGCGGCTTTCATACGCCATCAAATTGCCTGTTGTTCACTCATTGAGGCAACATCACAAAAAGTTCAATTCTCGTTAAGACAGGCTGACATTTAAGTCCAAAAGGCAACGGAACTAGCTCGCATCTATATTCATTTACATCTCTGGTCTAACCCAGGTTGAGCCATCATGAACTCAGTTGGAGAGAGAGAGAAAAGTATTCTAAAATTAATTAATGCCGTATTCTGTATGCTGTCAATAACAAAATAAGTTTCTGGAGTATTTTCCCTTATTACATGCTTTGGAAGGATTGAGGTTTAATGGCGTGTCGACAACTTGGTCATTAGCGCTAACCTCATCAGAGTGCAGTGGTCCGGGTTGCCACTACACCACACATTACAGAGATATTAAACAAACCCCAAATCTAAATCTTATCATAGATCTGTACATCCTGCAAAAATTAAAAAACCTCGGATAGGAGGAAGAAAAATGAGCAATTTATGTGGATATCGGTGTGCTTAGACTTGATATTAATTTGAAAATATTGATATGCAAGGCGAAAACCATGGTTTGTAGTAACTCCCGACGATCAGACTTACCTGATGTTAGAAAGGCATCCAGCGGTAAGAATAATTCCCCATACAAAACGGAGTTTGAGTTCAAATCATAGTAACGGCTCATTCTTAAAATGGACAGTTCAAAGCTTCCTGCAATCATAAAATACAAAGAAGAATTAGCTTAATAGTGCAAAATACATTTTATCTCTGTACACCAAGCTTCCTTTTTGCAAATAGGAAAATCTTTCTTTATAATTAGCGGATTTGTACTACCGGTACTGTAATGTATCGCTCTGACGAGAACAATTTTATTGCAGCTCTACACTAAAAGCTTATTAAAATGCATACAAACAAATTTGATTACCCCCAAGCTAACTGGATCAAGGAGTATTTGGATTGAACAGTTTGATCCACTTTACACACAAAAAAAAAAAGTAGGAATAAAAGACTTTACTTGGGCCAGTTTTTACTTTGCTCAATTTGAATGATACCGTAACTGTTTATAAAACTCGAAGAGTGGGAATAAAAACAGCGACTAAACAGCGAGTGCAACAGGCAGTTAGAAGTTATGATGTAAGCCTACTTTATTCTAAAGGTTTTCTATTTTGCGGCCCATGTGTGCTCAAAAATAAATGGTCATGAAAGAGGCTATCTTCATCACGCTGTTTGTTTATGATGGGGCAAGGTGACCTGATGGTTAGCATGACCATTTCACGAGCTAGAGGTCCTTGGTTCGAGTCTGGCCTCACCCACCCCTGGCATCTTCGGGAAGAGAACGGCCCTGCGGCGTCACGTGCTAAGACGATTGTGATATGTAAAAGAACCTAGGAATTTCCGATAGGATTTACTTAGCAAAATTGTCCCTCTCTCCTTCTGGCGCCACGGCTACTGCTGGGAGTGCATCAAAAGCTAAACTGTTTGTTTATGTAACACAAATAAGGCCTAACTGTTGCGATGTATGTTTTTTGGTGCGACTGTATCACTTATCGACATGAAACTATTGCTTCACGTAACATAGTTAATAAAACCTCACCTGATTTCAGCATTACAATCTGATCGTCTTGGGAGAGCTTCATGAAGCCAGGTACCATTTTTGCAAACTCTATGATCTGCTGTATGACTGCGGTCAACTTTTGTGCACAGTCCAGCCATAATTCCTCGTGTGCCTGGAAAGGGAAAGTTTGTTTAGGCCATTTAAATAAAGAAAGGGGTTTCTCGGGCAAAAATAATTCGTTTCTGTACGGGTGGATATTGTTTCTGATTTTTTTCTTCTCTCCTTCATGTATGCTTAAGAAAGAACTGCATAACAAAAAGCATGATTGTTGTCAGAAAGTGCAACTACATTAAGTCTTCCCATTTTAAAGCTCAACTTTTGGACATAATACGTTTTAAAAGAAATGTGGTTTTACTGCAACCAGCCAAATAACAAGCAAATATGGGGGGAGGGGGAGGTACATGAGGAGACTTTCAGGCAGAGACTTTTTTTTAAGTGGCCCAAATAAATTATTTATTTATTTTAAAGTATAAGGTTAACATTTCAAGTGAATATTTTAGTTATTCGGAACTGCTGGAAAACGTAATAGTTCTGTACGTGCACTTTACATTGAAAGTACTTGGAGTAACTAAATAAAAATGTTACTAATACAAAAAGAGATATTTAAAAAAAATGGTTTCAAATATAAAGCTAAGAAAGAGCAGATAGATGCCCGTAAACCTGCTTTACTCAAGAAACATTCAAAGATTAATGAAGATTAAGATGCTTTTTATTCAATGGAAAACTGATGACCTAAGACCCACACCTTCTGCGAAAATAGTGGCAGAACCATCATTGTCCTTTTATGCTACTGACGAATGTACTTTTAAAATTTCAGCTCAAAACAAAACGTATGACATGAATAGCTCCACTAAATCTTAGACATACCATATTTTTGTAGTATAGCACCTTCGAAAGGTCTTGAGGTTTTCTCATCATTTCCACGATCTGGTCTGTGCTGCATAAGCAAGTACGAGTGTGCGCATCCACAATAGTTTTCGCCAAAAGGTCTGAAATTTGTGATGGATCTGATCCCAGTAAAAAATATCCGTTAGTAAACCAATACAAAAAAAGCCATCCATGGTCAGAAAGCACAAAAATATCATCAACACTTGGGCTTCAATAAAACCAGTATTATCACATCAATGTCAGATTTGGGAGTTGGTGGTCCCCACGGGGAAAAAAATCCAATCAGTGTGCCACCAACATCATAGTTTGAATTGCATTGTGATAGTTTAATCACTCTTCACTTAAAAATATAAGTACGCTTCACCATTACTAATAGATCTACTCAAATTTCTTAAAGACAGTAGGTAAATTATTATTTAATGGATTTGTTAATAAATATACGTATAATATTTTTTCTATCACCGTTGGACTCAATTGGCAGAATGCCAGATATGAAATTCCCATCCTTTAGGTTTCATGATTGGCACTCTGAGTGCTAACTGTTTGCATGGCATTCCAACATGAATCGAAATTGAAATGAAACAGGTTCATGACTATTTTTAGTGGCAAGTTTAGCAAATTTAGTTTGTATCTTTTTTTTTCCTGTATTGGCACAAAGCTAAACACAATGTATAAAACATTTTGAAGCCGAAGTGTTAACGGTTTAAACTGTATTTGTGACTTCAAAAGAATGACCAAGGACAGTTATGTAATTCTCTCGCCCCCTCCCCTAAAAAAATCCTCATTTATACTAGCTGCCTTCCATTTGTCACCAGTTTCCCCTCATTGAAAATGGAGGGTAGGTGTATTCCTAATGAAGGAAGTAAAATCCTTGTTAGTGTGATTGTTACCGGTATTGGAAAACACAGCTTGCTATGTGGTAGTACAAAAATGATGAGAGTATACTGGATGAGAGTAAACTGTAAATGGAGCATTACAGGTCAAATTTCATAAAAACATGGACCCAGCAGTGGCTCGCTCCAAACCGACATAAAAGAGTCAGGTTATCTGACCCATTTCATGAGAAGATGAGTTGGCCACGCAAAGGTGTAAAGAAAGGTGGATATTGTTGGGATGTCCATATCCCAATAAGAATTAATTATGTATCATACAGGATCGTGCTGCTGTCCTTGTAAACGATCACACATACTACATTTCACGTAGCTTGTCACAAAATTCACTGCTTGGTTGACAAAGGTTTTTCTGTATACCACAGCACAAAACATGACTTAGTTGCAGCTACTTTTCAGAGCTAAACTGTGCATGAAAATCAATGCTGTATTACGTATTTACAAAACTGCTTAATTTGTGATATTTTGTAATCTGATCCCATTCCATGACAACATGAGTTAGCCATGCAAAGGTTTAAAGAAAGGTGGGTAAAAAAATATGCTTGTGAACAATTTATAAACAAGCAGTACGCCATACAAACTGTGCTTTTAAACTATTTTCTGCCTCACTGTTTTTGGAACAGCAACCATTCTTATTTTATGAACTGTGCATTTTTTTTGTAAAATTTAAATTAAGTTCACCACTGAAAGACACATTTGTATTCATAGAATTGAGGTGTTTTACGAAGAACTAAAAATTAAAACTCCTCTATCACAGTAAATACCGACAGATCACTTAAATAAAAGTATATCACACAAACTGCAACTATTGCGTATCCATTTATATATACAAAACATAAAGAATTGTGAATCCTTCTAACTAGGTGCATTACATTCGATTTATGTACGTTTGTAACACTAAAACTATCCAAAGAGCACGCAACAACGGTCATAAATTTTCTGCAGAAAACTTGTTCTCTCCAAAAAAGGGGAACAAGTTTCTGGTGTTTGTGGTGCGAAAAAAGCTAGAAACTTTGCTGCGTACAAAAACAGCTTTTTCACTAATGGCCGGTTGTTGAACGACTGCCAAGCATGAACTTGTGCTTAGTTTCTACGTAAAGTTGGAACATTTCGGTAAAGTCATACTTTAGTTTAAAGTCGCAGGTCACACTGACTTTTTAACCGGTATATTTAAAATAGGCTCAAGGGCAAGTTTTAACGTAAAGTTGCACGTGGGTGGTCTTCGCAACTGTTTCGGCCAGCCTCGTAAGTCCGGGAACGACTTCACCGCCTTTGCGACTTAAATGGTGAAGTGCGACCTTCAGATAAAGTTGAAGTCTGGCTTCAGTCTTAAGCAATAGCAGTCGTTCTACAACCGGGTGTAAAGCTTACAAGTATTTTGGCTAGATCTTGTAATTCTTCATAATGCTGCTCCTTAGATACCGGTGAACAATAAAACTTTCACAAACATATTGCTATGGTCAGTAGTATCCCTATAATACTAGAACCATCGGGCATGTCAACAAACTCGGAAATTTTACTTATAGTAGCCTATATGCACCATTTGAAAATAGTGCATTTTCTCTATTTACTGACATTGTAAAAAACGTAGTATTGGAAATGATCGACAAACACACTGGTGCACATACTATGCAAGTGGTACCACACATGCATGTCGATTTACTGAATTATTGAACAATCGTCTTAAATGGGCAGTGAAACTTTAAACTTAAAGTACTGCTCGCACGCTGCAAAGCCACTCAGGTGAAAAATAGTTACGTAGAGTTACAGAAGGTAGTGAAAGAAACTTTAGCAAGGCTCCCAACATCATGCAGTACGGAACAAGTAGTAAAGAGAAATGGCTTCACTATATTTCAAAGATTATAAACAAAAAAGAATTTACAAAAACAAAGTAGCAATAATTGGATAATTTGATACCAATTTCATCACCACCATCCATAGTTGGTTTTTCTGCCCTCTGGTGGAAAACAACTGGAAAACGCTACAAAAAGGGACTGACGTACAGAATTGTAGCAGCATTAAAAAAAAAGTCTAATACACAGATGAAACTAATGACGAAAGTGCAGTGATCTTTTTATTTTCAAATACCGAAAAAATCGTTCCAATCTTAATGCGTAGTTTAAATCGGTCGGTTAAAATCTTTTTGAACATATCATTATATTGTAGAATGCCATCATTCTTTCAACATTCACCAATGGTTCTTGATTACAAGAAAGGAAATGGACGTTAAATTCTTTCGTGTAGTTATTTCTTATCCGAGAAAGTTGAATTATTTTTGACTGTTTGACCCGCTGTGAGGCCTTTGTTTTCTGAATGCTGCCGTACGAATGTTATACGACCAAAATACTACAATTTTTCGTCAGAAGATCTTCTGACGAAAAATTGTGAAATGGCTAGTTCCTACAAAATTGAGGTAAAAAAAAGTAAAGTAGTGAGAGCCTTGCGTCAACAGCTCTTCTCTTCATAGATATTTGTGTACAAAAATTGCCACGGTTTATTTTTATTAATACTGGTGCATGCAGCAAATGTCTTTATATCCGAAAAGAAAGACATAAGAAGCTTACGAAAATACAAATAACACACAAAAGCGAGAACAAAACAAAGAAATAGAAGTAAATAAAACAAACATAAAAGAAAATCAGAAAAAGTAAAAGGGCTATAAGCTTAGGGTGACATTTATGTAGGTTGACTCTTTAAATATGGTATAATACATATGTATATAAAATCTTCAAAAAAGGTAGTTGGTGGCGACTGCCAAGCATGAACTTGTGCTTAGTTTCTACGTAAAGTTGGAACTATGTTAGAATTGGAACTGTGATGGAATTATGATAAGTAGAAAAAAAATGTGAATTTACAACAGGCACATGCTCAATTTACTGCCAAATGACTATATATTATTTTGGACACAGTGCATACTGCCTGTAAACTGCTCGTTCGTTTTGTACATTTCACAAATAGGTTTTTAGGAAATCAGATGTACATTGCACAATGCGTACATGAGGTCCGGTTCATTAGGTCATTGCAAAATGAACTCACAACTGACTGAAGATGACTGCTCAAATATAAATACCAGGTAGATTAGTGTTTAATAAATACATAGACTAAACAGCGTGACTAAGTATGCGTAAAGTGTTTACCTCATATGGCTGTTGGTGCCTGAGAACACCAGCATTAATCACAAAATGCAAAACATTTACGTTTTTAGATACACCATGCTTAATAAAAATACTGTTCCTTACAATAGAAAATAGTATATCCTTTATAAAATATAGTATATTCTTTATAAAATATATCACAAACACAACAGAGTATTAACAAATCAGGAATCTTCAATAGTAGCATCACCAAATATGTTTGGATATAAAACATTTTAAATAAAATATTAACATACGCATCAAAAGTATTGAAAATAATTCCCTTTAATAGTTTTTGTCACGTTTGTACTGAAATATCAACTTTGGTCAAGCAAAGAGTATAAATAGAAAATTCCTGCAAAAACCAATTACCCAACTTCATTATTTCATAGTAAGCGCATATTTAAAAATAAATGTTCACATTCACAGTTATTTGCTTACCGTCTGCACCATGGTAAAGTAGTAACACTTAAAAAAACGTGAGGAAAAGTATGTAGCTTGGTTGTAATTTTTCGCAGCTGAACGTTTGACTTCATATCCTTCCGCAAGTAATGGAGCCCACAAACAGTTAATTAGTGGCTGTCTTTGGTGAACACTAGTGCTTTTGAGGTTAGGCCATTTTTCAAGATGATATGTAACTGCTTTCAAATAATTGCTTTTAAAATTGCTAGTTTTAAAAGTTATACGTGTCTGCTAAATGGTGTTCTGAAGTTAATGTATCTCCATGTTAACCAATGGTGTGAACGATAATAATAATAATAATAAATATTCTAGTCCAAGTTCACGTATTAATGACTAGCAACCTACTGTATTTGCAAGCTACTCAGAGGGACAAGTCTCTTTCATCCCACCATAACACTAAACGGTGCAGAAGCGGATTCGCAGTCTAGACAATACGGTGGTGTTAGCTTCTACACACCTCCCGAATCACGCACAATCAACAAACTTCAGTGTTAGTCTAAAAAAGTCACTAGTTTCGAAATGTCTGGGGGTGCAATGGACTGATTTGACTCAAGTAGTCCCGTTCCGCATTCTAACGGGCATAATTAGCATGCCATGGGTGTTAAGAGATTTCCCCATCGCAGAGTATTTTACTGAATTCCCCCTTACTAGAAGCACCTAGGGCTCATACTGCATTTACAGAAAAAGAAGAAGAAAAGAAAAACTCTTTAATTTTAGTTTCCTGAGAGACAACTTGTTTGCAACACAGTGCGTACAAGGTCAAGGCAGCTACTGATTTTGTATTCCCTTGCAAAATATTTAAAAAATTTGTGGCAGCCGAACTATGGGTGACTAACGCTAAGCAAATATTTTAGTGTATTCAGGGAGTCGAGAATTGTGTTGTTGCAAAATAAAATTTCCGCAGACATGGTACCATACGCACGTTCTGCAAATTTTCTGCTACATAATTTGCTACATACTTTATTTTCTGCAAGAATAAACTAACGTAAGTAAATCCTGCTCTTAAACGTGTGGGTTACGTGTTTCTTTTGCTTGTTTTTTTTTGTGCATGTTGTGAGGAAAAAGTGACGGCATACGACAAACCGAAGCATTTTATCTCCTGGTGCCGACTGCTGTCCTAACATCTGCGTCTTTCTGCAAAAGTTGTGATAGTTGCAAAATCGTGGAATCGCAGAAATCTAAACTTTCTGAATTTACACGGTCATAAACCAAACAACAAACCTTTTAATTTTAGTTAGAAAAGTTTTCCAAACTTTTCAGTAATGGAAAAAGTTTGGTTTCCAAGACAGTATCAGGCCGAGGATGATTTTGGGGAAGAAATACAGAGGATACACAAAAAACAGGTATGGCAAGACATGCAATAGCAAACATCTGGAATGTTGATTTTGCTAAATCAAGAGGATAACGTCTAAAAATAAATACTTTCACTGCATGAAAGATTATTTCATCTAGTCTGTAAAATAAAAGTTTGTAAATTTAAGGTATGTCTGGCACAGCTGTTTAATGTTTTCACTATTTTCAGGATGTTTATTATTTCGTTCCTACTATGTGAGTATATGGTGGTACCGGTATAGGGGGGAAAAAAACTTAAAGAGATGCAAACTTCAGGTGAAGTTGTATTTTCACTGATGCTCTTGACACTCAAAAGTGCAATGTGTAAAGGTTTTAAAAAAATATCTCTTTCTGAGAAATTAGACTATGTAAATCAATTGAAACCACGTGCACTTGGGCTATCCCTGCACTTTTCATATTACAAGGATACAAAGGGTGCTAAGGACTTTCCCATAAAATGTATCTACCTTTGAGAAGCTATGTTATATTCATAACAGGGCCTCAGATTATCAGCTTGTCAGCTGGATACTGACACCATGTGTCTATTCACTTGACGTACCCTTTATAAACATGTAGACACCATTGGCACTTCGACATACAATATACATCTTTACGATAGCAATGTATTTCTTGACTTAACGTCTTACTGAAAATTCAGCACCTTACAGAGCATTTGTGTTGGTTTACACATCCTCTTTAAGTTTTTTTTTATGTGTTTGCTACATTAGGAAAAGGGGGTTGGGTTGGAGGCAATCATCAGCGCCTGCTAGCTGCTCCAAGAGATCGGGAGTGTACTCGTCCCAGGAAACGCTACCTGTGGACACAAGACTGCTGAGGAGACCCGTATCGGGCATGGCCGGGTCCAACTGCTGCCTATCAAACGTTGTGCTGTCCACTTGAAAATCTGTTGCCATGTCGAAGGTAATCGGAGTGGTTTGTTGAATGCTGTAGCCGTTAGGGATGTACGAGCTTACATCACCGTTGTACGTGGTGTACCTAGAAGAGAATTTCCACAGTTTAATCAATGCAGAATAACAAAAGACCAGCATTTAATGCTGACTGTCTTCTTTATTTTGTGTTGGTTGTTTCAATACTGATAAGCAAGTTGTTCATGTCAGGAGCAAACGAACACAAGGAGTAAACTCATTGTATGTAAACTGGCCGAATCACAAGATCTGTTTTTTTGTTTTTGTTTTTTTTACTTTGAACTTAGTCCATTACTCTGAGAATAAAAATTATACGCTTGATTCCGTCCAATCTAGAATTAGGCAGAATCTACACCATACACCAAACTGTATGCGGTCTGACCATCATTAAAACATCACTAAAACCATTGTTAACAGAACAACTATGAAACTCATAATCAACAAACAGTCAAATGACTTATATCCTCCACAATCGCTCGATTTCACAAAGAAGACACTCACACAGTCTTGCTAATTTTCAACAGTACCCCTACTGTCTTCATCAGGCTCTCCAAAGGTCAACAACACAACACTCTTACCAAAGCATACATACTGCTGTATTTGCTACCACACATTTTTGGTAATCATTATTGTAGTGCAATGCATTTACATCTACAATCCATTACCTTAATTAACAGGCTAACAAAGGACATGAACTGCACACCTGTTTACAACTGAAGTGCTACACGGTACAACAAGCTCTGAGGTGTGTGCAGAAATTAAATCCAATTGTACATCCCTTCTTCACTCTAGCATGTCATGTGCAATAAATACAGATTTTAAAGTTAATTTTTTGTGGAGAATCAAAATTTGTTAAGTGGCGATTAGGTTTTCAGCGCTACTGGCCAAATGGTTCTGAGTGACATTCAGAAGAGTTGACAATCAGAAGGTTAAAACATGGATACGACAAGACGATTTAGTGAGGATGAAGTGTCACTGCATTCCAATTCAGCTCCAGAGTTGTGCAGTCACTTAAAGCTCATCAATCATTCCCTTATCTTCATGTATGCCAACGTCTGACCTAATGAAGATGAAACTTAAAACTTACACCAAATATTGAAGTATGTCAACCTTTACAACACGCATGGTGAGCATTTCAATCTTCATTTGACCACTGTCACATGGAGGGCAGGTGTTTTTAAAATTCCTTCAGAGTTGGCTTTTTGGGTGACCCAAGTTGTATTGAACTTTTCTGTATGCCTTGGTTGGCTTTTTGCATGGCTCCCATTGTTTGCTGCGAGACACAAGTGTGTCCAGGAAGGGCAACTTTTACCGCAACCCAACCAGAGAATGTGTACAACGTGCTCCACATCCTTAAACAATGGTGGCGGTGGCGGTGGCGGCGGGGGATTTAGATTTTATGGCTTGGCAGCTAGGTCATCTGTTCCAACCTCAATCACAGTGCAGTGGTCCGGGTTGCCACTGTGCCACACTTTACAGAGCTGTTAAACAAACCCCAAATCTAGATCTTATATAACTGTGCCTCCTGCAAAAATTATAAAACACGGGACAGGAGGACAGACTCACCGCCCAAAGTCTTCGGAAGATGAAAATGACGAATAACACCTTAAGATCGTAACAATGTACATGATGGATTGTAAGTGGCGTCGATACCAATGCCATTCACAAGGGATATCCCTCATTCAAAAGGAAGCATGTGTAAGATTGGTGTGACCAATACATAAACGGTCCAACACCACCTCTTTTGGTGGCTATGGTGACAAGCTAAGTGCCATGCCTGGACAATGCCTGGACAGCCCGGAATTTATTGCAGTCTTGTTCGTCCCATAAGGCTTGCTAAGCATCATGCAACCTCAGAAGTAGAGTTGGGAAGGCGTCCGAGGGAACAAAGTTGAGATCCCTTTCGAGAGGACCAGGAAGAGCCCCTTTTACAGCAGTATCACTGTACTCATTCCCGCCAATCTGAACATGGACCGGGATCCAGCAGAAAATAGCAGTCTTCTGCTGGCGAGGCAACAAAGAAAGCAGAACTTGGACTCTCTGTGTCAAGGGGCTTCAAGAGTTGTGCGACTCCAAGGACTCCAGTGGTGGGAGGATTGAGGCTTTACGGCCTGTCGACAGCTTCATTATTGTTGCCACCAGTCACAGTGCACTCGTCTGCGTTGCCACTGTGCTACATGTAACTGATATGTCAAACAAAGCACAAATCTAGATCGTATTACACAGGGTGAGTCAAAAGTATCGACCCAGTTGATTTAGCAGCCGCAAGATTTGGTTTAGCCATCAAACAACCATCGATCGTTGGTCACCACTGTATTCACCATGGTTTGACGTACCGCATTTATCTCCAATAGCGACCAAAGGAACCGGAAGTAGAAAATTTATTTAAGGAGAGCAGGGTGGTGGGCACTCCTGGATGATCTAAATACACAGTCCCCACTTCGGTGACCAATGCTCGATACTTTTGACTCACCCTGTATAATTAAAAAATGTAAAAGCCATGGAATAAGGACAGACTCGTCACCCAATTGATGTGATATGTCTTGTGCAAGATGGCAACGGCAACAAACACCATCAAGATGGTTGTAACCAATTACATCATGACGGACTCTGAGATGGTGACAATCAACGTGCACAGGATGCCACGGCACTCATGGAATCATTATACATGGCAAAATGTGTGCCCCTAAGGTTTTGGATCCATTCAACAGCCAGATCGTATGCTAGAAGTTCTGTTAAAAACACAGAAAAGCCTGATGAGAAGGCAATTGGAAACAGGGACTCCCTCATACACACAAGTACATGCTATGCCTACGTCTGACTTCGACCGATCAGTGAAGAGCCGTCGAAATCCAACGTACCAATAACACAGCCCATCGGAACTCCTGCAAGTACCTTGCCAGTGGAGCTGAACCTTTTGGGAAGGCTGCCAGAAGGACTATGAAGCTGCCACTTGGGACACTCCAAAGAGCCACCGGCGTGTCCTAAGTCTTAAGATGCGGGGCATATTAAAGGCCATCTGCTTCAAGGGCAACCAGATGATCGATAGTTGGCCCAAATCGCCGAAAGCCACATTGGGATGCTGATAATAATCCCTGTGACTCCAGCACCCAAAAGGTAACATCCAACCTCTCACTGACCATCAACTAGTCAGAGAAGACAGGTCTTTACTGCAACTGCCTTTCATCCAGCTGTTATAGAGCTTTCTGCCAACAACCGGATGAATATCGCCAGCAAAAACTGTTGGGAGGGCATAGACAGATGCTTCAACAGCTGGTAGTGGACATCATCAGAACCAGGTGCAGTGTCGCGCAACTTAGTCAAAGCTGAAACAAATTTCTGCATGGTGAATGGTAGGTGATAATCCCCCAGACAGTCAGTAAGAAAGTCTAGAGAATGAACCTCCTACCCACGCTTAATTTCGAGGAAACCAGGATCGTAATGGTTATCACTTGCGACCCATAAATGCAGATGCAAGACAATTTCAACGACATCAGGCATGGATGAAACCATGGCATTCACCCACCTTAACTGAACCACCGGTGAAGACACATTTCTCTGAGATTTGGCACACCTTCTGCCACATCTGCTACGATGGTGTAGAACGTGTGTTAGATGAAATATAAGCCGACCACAAAGCATGTCTAGCGTCATGGATGACATACCTGGCACAGGCACGACAGCGCTTAAAGGTCACAAAGTTTTCAGCAGTTGGGTTATATGCACGCAATGGTCGCCTGCGGGCCCGAATGGCCTGCCCGCAAGCAGGCATCCACCATGGAACTGGGACCCATCTTGGCTTTGTGGACCTGAACGGGACCGTAGCATGAACTGCAGCAAGAATCCCTTAGGGAAATGAGTTGCAACTTCATCCACATCAGCAAAGTTCTCCACCGCTTGGCGAAAGACAGCAAGCTCAGCAAAGAGCTGTCAGCCCGGTTAAGCGCCCATCGGGCAGGCCTGGAGGTAACAGAAACCTTTTATGTTGTAGTCAACACAAAGGAGACGTGATCGCTCCATCCAAATCTCCAGTGGCAGCCCTGAAAGTGGCAGCCCTGAAAGTGTCATTAACTGAAATGGCTAAAGAGAAAAAAGATAAGTTCGCTGCTAACCAATTGTCGGGTCAGGTTACATTGAGTTATAGCTCCAACGTGTAAGATGCAAATATTTCCCCTTTGCATCCACTCCTCAAGGATCTTCCCCTTGTTACCGGTATTAGGTTCTTCCCATTGGATGAGATAGCTGTTAAAGTTGCCCAGCATGAGGAAGGAGGCAAGAAGGTCGTTGACTACATCCTCCAGGTGTCCAACACCATAGACCTCATCCAGTGGTAATAAAGTCAACAGATCGTAATAGACATTCAGAGATAGGCTCTAACTGCTACCACCTAAAAGCTAGCGTGCAAGCCACACTGGCATGTGGTGAGAGTGGTGAACCAATGCTGCAACGCCAGTATACACGCATGACACAGGGTCCACATCCAAACGGTATACAGAGTATCGCCAAACAACCAGATTATCTAGCATCTTAAAGCAAGTTTCCTGTAGGTAGGAGCACAGAGGTTGCTAATGCAACAAAAGTAGCCACAGATACTGCGGCCGATAACCCTGTTAGTTCCATGGAACGATGGTATGCGCAATCGTAAGGGGGGGGCTTGAGATTTAAGTCTTCCGCTTCACTTTCGCTCCAGGCAACTCTAAAGCATCGGAATCCTCACCCAAATCCAAACATGGGGCGAGTTCCAGGATGAAGTTGTCCTTGGAAGGAGGGGATATCCACCGAGAATATGAGCGGAAAATGTATCCCTGCTCCATGGGTGAAGGAGGATCGAGTTGTTGAAAGGATTAGTGGTGCCCGCAGTAGGATGGAGGCCCTGGGGATTGACTTGGTGGTCTCTTTGTAGGTAACGGCGGGCCTGTACTAACAGGATCCTTCTTTGGTGCCCCGTTGGTGCACTCTTGGAGGAGGCATAACTAATGTACCCTCCCCCACACTCCTGGCTTGCAGAAAGTAGCCAGAGCAGGAGAAGGAATGGAAGTAGGTGGGGCAGCAGCAGCTTGGGTGGAGGGCGACAGCGAGGACGTCAATGTAATGACGCTGATGGAACTGTACTTGTAAGACCTTGTAATGATGGGTGCTGCTAGGTCAGTACAATAAGCAGTATGGAACAAGGAACTGTTTCACTGTCGAAACCGAAGTCGAAGGAAACATGCCCTTCCTGGACACACTTGTATCCCACCATGGCAGTAAAGTGGAATTAGTCATATGAAATGCCCACCAAGTATGACGAACAAATTCCACACAACTCGCGTCAACCAGAAAGCCAACTCCACTCCGTTCTTCAAAAAGAGATGACCCTTATCCGATAACGCTCAACGATAAAAAAGTAGCTAAAGTACGTTTCCAGCGGGTGAAATTGCAGTTTCTTTGCTTCCCGCAACTGCAACTAACTTCCTCAACCTGACGCTCCAACGTTGTGACGCACATCCCAGAAAAAAAATGAGGGTGTCAGAGATACCCTCAAAAGAGGAGGGATTAATTGATTTTTTAAAAACCTGTCCAACTTCAAAACCCTGCTCCAAAACAGAAAAGAAAATCCACCTGACTCCTCCACTCTTCATCCAGAACCAACCAATCACATCCCAAACCCAATCCCTAAAACGGATCAACCACTCTTCAGCCACTACTGCCATACCCACTCCAAAATGGACCTGACCAGGAAGTACCCCTCATTCTACTCCAAAAAAACCCATGTACGGGAAAAAAAACCTGAGAAACTGCCACAAACTAAAGCATGCAGCGGGCTGTACATGGGCGAAACCAAAAATCGAATCGGTCAACATGTTCATGAACACAAGCAACGTGTATAAAAACGAGACAAAAAGAACAGAGTGGCAAAACACCTTATCAAATTCAAATAAGCCATAAATTGAGGAAATGCCCGAGTGCTAGTAAAATTGAACACCAATAATGAGGCACACTTCCATGCTTTGGAAAACGTGGCCCATCCAGCACTTCAAGTACTACCAAGTGCCCCTTATGAACATCCAGGAAACAGCTTTTCAAGACATCGTAAAAACTCGTTAACACCCGCACTCTCCTCACACCTCTCCACGCATTGGACACACGTGCTCAATCCAACCGGAAAGGGGGGAGAACAGGGAAAAGTACCATCTCCACAAACGCCCACAAGAGAAAAGTGACAAGGGCAAAACTTAAATCTGTAACGTTGTAGTTCTAAGCAGTTGTGCAGTTCATGTCCTGTGTTAGCCTGATGAAGGTCACAGATTGTAGATGTAAATATCTTGGGCTACTATAAAAATAATGATTACTGATAATTTGCAGTAGTGAATACACTACCAAAGAACACTTCCATTAAACCAAAGAACATGAGCCTCTCTTCATTTTAAACCTAATATATTGCTTGTTTGCTAGCTGTAAACAATTGTTAACGCTCCAAGATAACGGGCTCAAAAAGCCTTTCTCCTTTTTGAAGCCGACAAATGCTAGAGCCAACCCACAATTTATAAAAAAAAGAGCAACTTCGAGATGAATCCGAATGAAAGAAGCTTTTTTTTGACTAAAAATCAATTCAATCAGATCATCAGTTTGAATCAGTGGATAAAGTATTTTTAACAACTCCTAATGGAAACCTTACAAGAGAAGTTGTAGGTGTTTGCTCAGAATTATATCTTCGTTCGACAAGACAGGGGAGGAGAAGTAACAGACTTTCTGACGTGTTGAAAGCTATGTCGTTAGTACCAACCACAGTCCCAGCGCAGTGCACCAAGTTGCTACTATGCCACGCATTACAGAGATGTTAAACAAACCCCTATCTAGATCTTATCATAAATTTGTACCTCATGCTAGAATTAAAAAAACACCGGACAGGAGAACACTCATCATCCAAGCGATGTGCCAAACCATGCGGAAGATAGGTAAGGTGGTGACATCCAGATGGTGACATTCCACAAGAACATGATGGCTCACTTACGTTCCAACATCTTCTTGTGGAATGTCACCATCTTCCGTACGATTTGACATGTCACTTGGATAATGAGTGTGCTCCTGACCGGTTTTTTTTTTTTAATTCTGGCACTAATACATTCAGGAGGGAACACCCCCCCCCCCAAAAAAAAAATGTGTTAGGTTGGTGTGACCAATACATAAA
Source organism: Lithobius niger (assembly GCA_023313725.1). NCBI lineage: Eukaryota > Metazoa > Arthropoda > Chilopoda > Lithobiomorpha > Lithobiidae > Lithobius > Lithobius niger. The sequence goes on from JAHWFP010249275.1 coordinate 60,067, forward strand.
CAGTCCAACACTATCGCTTCTCACCTCTTAGCAAGCCGAGTGCCCAACTTCGGCAGTGCCTTTAATAGCTCTCAACTTATTGCTGTCTTATTTGGCCCACAAGGCTTGCTAAGATGCATGCAACCTCAGATGCAGAGATGAAATGGCGTCCGAAGGAACAAGACTGAGATCCCTTTCGAGAGGAAAGGAAGGGCCCTTTTCGCTGCCGAAGCTATCCCAACTTGGGCTGGACTCCAGTAGAATATCACAGTTTACCGCCGACCAGGCAAGTCGGAAAGCAGAGCTTGGATTCGCCATGTCATGGAGTTCCGAGAGTTGGGCGTCGCAAGTACTCCAGGGCACTCATGGAGAGATAAAATGTGTGCCCCGATGGAATGATAAAATAGATGATAAAATGCATGCCCCGAAGGTTAAGGATGTATCCAACAGCTAGACCAAGTGCCAGAACCTCTGGCGAAAACACAGAATAGACTGATAGAAGGCGATGGGAAACAATCACATCCTCGTGCACTCAAGCACAGGCCAACTCAACTTCTGACTTTGCCCAGTCAGTGGAAAGTTAGACATCTGGCACACTGATAACACAGCCACCGGAATCTTTTTCGAGTGCCTAGCTGAATGCAGGTGGAGTGAAACGTTTTGGGGAGGACTGCCAGACGAAATCTGAAAATGCCACTTGAGACATGCAAAGAGCCCACTGGCGTCTCCCCAAGCCTCAAGACAACAGAGGTTTTCAACAGAGATGTTCCATTACATGTCATATTTACACAACCCATAGACGTGCACGTGAAGTCTAGTTTCATAATATGTACATACAGTGTATACGTGAAAGCAACTTTTTCCTAAAAATACTTTAACTTACACTCCGTTGACGTAAGTGGTGTGTTGATTGGAAGAGGACGGTTGTTGCTGGTCATAGACGGAACTGTCGGGAGAGGTTTCTGTTTGAGGACGTAGTTGGGCTCGGTGAAACCGCACTTCGTCTTCTACTTTCTCCCGCTGTTTTTTCGACATTCGGCCGAATTTAACAGCTAAAATGGTTACACAGAAAAAAAAAAACAGTGTAAAACAGAGGTGCAACTGTATGATAAAAATTAAACTCCAAACTCAAAAATAAAACTTAATGAAAGCAGCATTTCTGTAAAATACATGTTATCCTGATATAACTCCAATAAATGAGGCAACATAAAATCTAAATCAAACTCGATGTAAAGCCTATTTTTGCAAGATAAATTTTAAACAGCTGTTGATTTTTAAACAAAGTACTGTTTATTAAAGTCATGTGCAGTCCTGTGTAGTGGTGAGGGGGGTTGGAAGGGGTGGGGTAGAACAGAAACACTGCCCCTTCAAGCAATACGAAAGACAATGTTAAATAGGTATTTATGCCGGTATCGGGACACCAGTGCGCGTGCATCGAGTGCACACACGGAATTTCATTATTGGTATATTCCGACAGTTCTGATGAATGGGACTGTAGGAAGTTTATCGTTCCGGCGCGAAGCGTCCCCACCCCGCTTGTTAATTGCGGACTGTCAGATGTGTCTGAAAATAAAAGATCCCATTAGCGCACATTTAATGCTAAAAATCGCGAAGTTTCTGGGATAACCACACCCCGTTTTCAAGTGCAGAAGTCAGGTCAAAGGTTTAGTACGAAACCCAAATAAACACTAAAAAGGATCTTGATAATGGAAGAAACACAAGCTAAATTAAAAAAAAAAATAATTACGAACCTATGAGGATGAAACAGAAAGTGCCGAACAGACCCCCAACGAAAAGACTGCTTCCCTCCGACGCACAGGTTCTTGATTTAAACATTTTAAATTTAGCTTGGTTGTCCGCCATTATCATTATCCTTTCTAGTGTTTACTTTGTTTTTGTACTTTGTGCTGACGTGGACGGATTTATCCCGGAAACGTCATGATTTTTAGCATGTGACGTGCACTAGGTCCTACTGGGCTTTTTTTAATTTTCAAACGACTAGCAGTGCTTGTTGCAGCTTATATTGCCGTGTGCGCACAAAAAGTCGTGTGCGTGTACTCGGATGGCATGCGCTCGATCGTACGAAAATTGCTCAGTTTGTGCGGTCGCAACACATGTGTTCGTACCACGCATTTAGTAAGTTGATTTATGTCACCTTAAAAGTACATACATCCATATTGGTTTTCCTGTATGACTCAGTTTTGCGACATTAGTTCAAATGTACATAAATATTGCCAACATGTTCATTTTCTTGTTTTTTTCTTTCGTGCGAGATGATTTTGAGACATTGACTATAACGTGAGTAAATGTTGCAAATGCTATTCTCAACGGGTCGCACGACATACGGAAGGATATACGTCTTCTTAAAGCCCAGAGGGCATGAACTTTTTAATCAATAATTTTAAGAGGTCGTGGGGGGGGGGGGGTTGCTCTCAAGTATATATCCAATTAATGTTTGTTTGTTTTTTTAGCCACGGCCGTGATACTACCTCGCTAAAACAATTAGCAATAATTACAAATATTGATTGATTCACATTTTATTTTATTTTTCGTAATAATTAATTGATTAAATAATTACTTATAATTAATTGTGCAGTGAGAATATTTGTGAGAATAAACGTGAGAATAAATTTGTGAGAACAAAATTGTTGAGAAATGTTCACACTCAGTCCGATCCATCAGTCCCATCCCCCAATCCCTTAAATTTAATACTTTTAATTATCAAATAGCAGTTGTCTAATATTACACATCACAGGACAGCTGAGGAGTTCCATTGAATTCATTCAAAGAAAAACTTAACGTTTACGCCACATCACTACAGTCCTGTTTAAATTTTCGCGAAGTCCAACCACTCTTCTTCATCAAAAGCTACTCGAAAAATTGAAGAAGAGATTTGCAGGCTACATCCTTTGTACAATCGGAGCTGAAGTGGTGCCCAACGTTAAAATCAAATTTCACCACACACGGCGCCATGCTCATAGTTTTACCTCGGTGATTATGGGACATGTTACGGGACATGTTACGGGTGGAAAGGGGGCAGTAAGGGGGAAGCTTTTCGTTTCCGTTCACATCCTGAGCTAAAGTAGTGTACAAAACGTTAAAATAAAATTTACCTACAAACGAGGACACGCAGATAGTTTTACCTCAGTGCTTACGGGATATGCAGGGAAGCAGAGGGCACTAAAGGGGTGGCGGAGCTTTTCGTTTCTGTTTACTTCCTGAGCTGAAGTAGTGTACAACATTAAAATCAAATTTTACCACATACGGGGACATGCAGATAGTTTTGCCACAATGTTTACTGGACATGCAGATCAGCAGTACAGGGGGAGCCTTGCGTTTACGTTATCCTCTTAAGAATCACACGCAGATCATGGAAGAATAGGACCAATGTGTTTGATGTGCAGTGTATACGAATACTGAATCCATTTAGCTA